>BMAO01033792.1:0-19764 GCA_019973975.1 Trichonephila clavata | reverse complement strand
TTTAAAAAACATAACTGGAGCTCCCAGTCTTAAATCCAAATGAACTTTTATGGATTATATGTTTGGGAGTATTTACAAGATATTTCAAGATTAGAAAAAAAAAAGCGTTTGGGATTAGAAAACACATTTTCAAAATTAAAAGTCTGAAAAAAACGCATTTATAAAATTTGGAAAGGCATAAAACAAAAACTAATAGTGTCTGTAAAGCTCTAATTTTTAATATGTTATTTTCCAACTTATGTTCTACATCCAAACACTACTTGAAATAATTATGACTGAAAATATCTTTTTAAATTCAAAATATTCTTTTAAGCAATGTTAATAACATTTGTTACTTTGATAGATTATTCGGTTTCATCTTAACCCAATATTTTCACAGGTGTTTTAAATACACAAAAGATTTATACACACAAAATAATAAAGATATAAAGGTCATCCCGAAATCGCCAAGTTTGTAAATAATGTCTATTTTTTTTCTAAATCGGGGTAGTTTAGCAAGTTTGGGTTTTTGTTGCATGACTTGAAAATACTAAAGTAGTACTACAAAATATTTACTATAATGTAGTTTAACATTAGGGAAATATTTAGTTCTTTTTACAATATTTATATTCAGAACATTTACATTTTGAAGTCTAATTGTAACATCATCTGTGAAAGCTGGATTTTGGATTCATAAATTTCAGTCGCGTATTCCTTCCCTTTCAAATGTTATTTCTCACAGAAGCCTGCTTACATTTTTGTCATGGCATTTTCTCAGCAGGAAAAAATTAATGAAAACAAAGAAAATGCTTTTAAATTATATAAATTATGTGTACAAATAAATATAGTGGTCTTTAAATCAATCTTAATTAAGTAAATGTGAGAGAACTCAAAAGCTTCAAAACATAGCAAACAGAAATGATTTTAGAAATTAGAATTGCAGTTAATACCCATTTCACACGAAAAATGGCTTGTGTTCAAAAATATTTTCAATTAATTCAATTTAGAATTGCAAAAATACTTTAAAGTGAATTCAAAACTAAAATCAAATCTCTGAAAACTTTAAATTTCTTAAAACCTAATTGGTTTTCAGGTCGTCTGGAATGTATGCTTTGTCTAAGATCCAGCCTAGAGCCTAGGCTTTTTTTACAGTTTAAAAGTATCCTAAAATGATAAGAGAGAGATCCCAGTTCAATTAGAGCAAGCTTTCCAAATATATGGGCCACAAAAGTTTTTTAAAAAAACCTGATGTTTTTATTATGCCTTAAATTTGGAAAAATTCTCGACACTTAAGAGAATATTATTTAAAAACCAAAAATTATAATCCGTTTTTTCCACATGTGTAATTTTTTTACAAAGCTACCCAAATTTTTTAATATAATAACATTTCAAAAGCAAAAGGTAGGGTTTTCTTGCTATATAGAATGAGTTATGAGGATGATGAATTTATACTGTTAATATTTAAGAATAAAATAACAATTTGAAAAGGTTCTAATCCTGGAATTAAGGATACGTCTCTAAATGTTAAAATTGCTTATAAAATTTCTTATATTATTAATTGTCTGTTAATTTTACTTATGTAAAATGTTCTAAGTGTACTGTTTTTAAAAGACAAAATTAATCAGTAAAATATCGTTGCAATGACTGAATTGAAAGATGTAGTTACGGATGACAATTTCCCATTTATAAATATATGCGAATATGCATTTAAAGGATGTAATACTAAAGAAACAGAAAGATGAAAATGAAATCTGAACAGAAAATGGGAAGAAACACACTTTCGCATTTAACACATTTAAGAAAAATATATTTCCTTATTAAAATTATTGATTGAAAGTGTATTAAATGGTTCCGACACAAATGCTGAAGTGGGGAGAGTATTATTTTATTCTTAGTGCAAGTTGTTATGAAGAGATTTGATTTATGCAGAAAAAATTCATTCAACAGAAAAGTATAAATTTAAGGATTAAAATTTGCATAAATTAAAAGTATTAAAACCTCTCTTTAATGTTATTTTAAATTAAAAATATAATAAAACGCAGAAACCCCAGTTTTAATGTACAAGTTTCTTCATCGTATATAACAGAGGTTCCCAAACCTTTTTGTCTCATAGACCCCTTGCCATGTTTTTCGGTTTCGGGTTGACCCCTGCCTATCTAATATTAAATTTTTGCAAATTTATCAACTTAAATGTCTTTCTGATAATTGGTGCTACTACTTTCAAAAAATTAAATTTTAACTGTAATGAAGTTTAGTTCTGCGTTTAAAACTTAAGAAGCGCATATAATGAATTAAAATTAAAACAAAATAACTGAACAAATGCTTTTAAAGAGAAGGATGAATCTGGTGTTTCAATAACAAATTTTCAATATTTAATATCAATCTTGTCAGGTTTAACCCTAACCTTCCTTTTTCGTAAGTGCCTACTTCTTTCTTTCTTTTCCTTTCTTTTTTGTTTTGAGTTTGGAAAACTCAGTGAAACTCCCCCTCACAAGGAAAAACACATTTAAAAACTTTCTAATGATATTCCATAATTTGTGACAAATATCAGGTATGTCTTTTTAAAGCCAAAGTTACTGACATCCGTTTCTATAAGATCTTCATTAGGACCTATTCTAATCAGTTCCTATTGCAATATGACACTTTTTTTTTTCAAAGCGACTATTTGAAATCATTGTCTACTGCTGTATTACTAAAAAAAAAACAATCTCAAACTTAGTTTCAAAATCTGAGTAAGGGCATTTAAATGTTAAACGTAGGTTAAAATGTCCTGACAGACTGTGACAAATTAAAAAAATTCGTGACGTTCAATATTATACTTATTTAACTTAATTTTGGAAAAAAATGCTGAAATATTCCTTGTATATAAAATTTATGTTGTCACCTAGTATGGTAGTCACCTTTTATGTTGTTAAACTAACCTCACTAAATTTAGTAAACGTTAAATTGGTAAAATCTGGTTCCCACTGGATCAAATTTTTTTAAAGATTAACGCCATGATCTAGTTTAATGAGAACCACGATCATAGACCCCCATTTACACCTCATGAGCCCCCAAATTATTTTTTTTTACTCGCGTGGATCTCTTGCAGGTCGTCATAGACCCCTGGGAGTGCATATAGATAAATTTGGAAATCCATTGGTATATAATAATACTACATTTATTCTCATTTTGCTTTTTAAAAAAGATGATCACTTTTACTTTTTACCTCATAATTTTTTTTTAAAAAAAAGAAAGAAAAAAAAACAGGAAAAAATATATATTGGTTTGCGTTTTCTTAGTCTGATATTCAATAATGTTACAGTTTACTTCTGTCTTGATCAAATCTAATACCAAAATCAAAATGTTTTTTTTTTTTAAATTTTTTTAAAGTTTTATAAAATAATAGGAGAAAAAAATAAATTTTCTTTTGCTTATTAAAAATATTTTTCAACTTTTAACTCGCCATTTCTTTAAATCTTTATTTTTTATCCTTTATTTGCTTGTTACTATGATTCAACAAATTGGATGGTTTCTGTTCGCCGTGATGTGGATCCAACGTTCATCACACAATTTTCTCACAAGGCAACAGCTATGAATGAGAAATCTCCCCTTTCCAACAACACAGAAACCGAAAAAGCAATAAAATCATCCCCTACAAAAGCGCTTGTAGGGGATGATTTTATTGCTTTTCGGTTCTTTTCCGTATCTTAAAGGGGGGAAGGCATAAAACTGTGGTGCATTTTCGAAGCAGTTCCCAAAAATAAACATGAACCGTTTCGCTACCGCCAGCTTTGAAAAAGTAGACCGCTTTTGAATGAGTTTCAATTAGAGCCTCACCCACTCAGAGGGTTAACAAACTTTGAACTCTGAATGCCAGTTGGAGCTAGACGCGTGCAGAGTCGGCCTTCTCTATAAAAGGAACTGGGTTAAAAAACGATGCGAGGCCCTAAATATTTTGTAAAGAAAATTACTTAAAAGCATGAACTAATGCTTGTTTATCTCATGTGTGGTTTTGCTTCTGCTATTACATTCATTACTTTAAAAAAATTATAATTTTTTTACAATTTCTTTTTCAATGCTTACTATAGCCAGTACTTTCAAATGTTCCGTACGTGCATGCTTGAACGAAGATTTATTGATTCTTTATTAAGTGAAGAGTGCTTAACACTTTCTATAACAAGTATCAATAAAAAGGAATTTTTTACACAGTTAAAACGATTAGAAATAACCCATTATAATTATTATCTAAAATGAAATGCAATACTTCTCTTGTGTGTTTTTTACATCATTCCCACAACGTGTTGTAAATGTGTATTTAGTTTGGGAAGTAATAATATAAAAATGACCATACATCAGATTCTTGACCATTATGAAATGAAGAAAATTATCATTAAAAAAAAGGGCGCCTTTCACGTCGCCAAATTTTTCGACAAAGGAACAACGTTTGTGATCGATGTAAAAAACACCCTTCTGAATTAATATGTCGCACTATTTTCCTCCCACCCCTGGTTTATCTACTATAGATACTGGCACCAGTCCCTGTTCCGAGGAATAAATTGTTTCGAAAACTGTATCCTGTTCTTAATATAAGTAAAAATGAAAAGGAAACATTATTAGAAACATTTGTTTTATAGCATTTGTGAATCACAATGAAAAGAAATAAATGTATTATTAGACAACGAGTCTCAAAGATATTTTTCTCTAAACGAAGCCATTTTGAATTAAAATTACGAGACTCCTTAAAATTCGGTCTACGTTAAGGAGATAATAAAAAACTAAAACTAAAAAGAAATGTCAAAAAAAGCATAACTCTACGGCAGGCATGTCAAATACGCGGCCCGCCGATACATAGGTTGCGGTCCACCGAGACATTTTAAAAACTTTTAAACATTTATAAGTTTTCCATTTTAAAATTTATTTGATGTCAACTTTTTTAAAAAAATTAGTTACATATACTTGCTTTAAAAAATCCTATTTGATAATAGAAAGGATTTTTAGATTAATAGTGTAATTTTTAACATTTTTTAAAAATATTTGATTTTACTATAAATTAATTTTTATTAAATTTTTAAGCGCATTTATGCATATTATTCACTAAAGTAGAATCAAGATTCATTTCGTGTGTGTGACATTTATTTCTCCTCCTCCATCTCTCCTTGGAAACAGAGTGACTTCAGAGACATCACAGGCTATTGCCTCTCAAAATTCACTATCGGCGACCAATTTTCAATCATCATTTGTATCGCCTTATACAGTAATAATGCAAAAAAATGAACTTGGCGCTAAAGCTATAATACGAACTTAATTATAAACCATACAAATGAACAAGATAACGATTAAATTTTGTATATGTTACTTTTAAATGATATATATTTTAAGCAAATTACTTTTAAGTAGTAGGATAATTATTATCTTATTTTTTACTTTCACTATATTTTAAATTGGAGCAGATTGCAAAATGATAATTAAAGATATATTTCCTCCATCACTCATTTCCAAAAGTAGAAATGTCATTAGAAAAATAGTCTATGATCTATGTTTCTATCTATCATATCCATCGCATCTAGCATTCTCGCGAACGTCTGCGTGAGTCTGGGCAACTTATAGGACGTCTGCGCAAAACATGTAAAAGTGCTATACCTCGTAGAATTCCAGTTGATCTTGGTCGAGTCGATACTTCTATAGGGGGGGGGGCTACCGAATCTACCTAGAATGTACATTTTATAATTTGCTCTTTGGTTGTAATTCACTGTTATAAATATTTACAGCAGTAGATTAACAAAAACATGGATAAATTTTTAAGTCGTAAGCGAACATTCGACCTTAATAAAGCATCAACAAATGCACAGACGAGCATAGTTCCAAAATTAAATAAAGTAAGAATTCTCAAAAATATTTAAATGTTCGATTTACCACTACTAAAGTAAATGGAGAAGTGTTATTTGTTCAAAAATATATTGGTAGCAGACAGTAGGAAACCAAATAAACTTAAAAGACCTTTAGAAACGCTTCATGGGGAGTACATTAACAATCCCCGAGAGCTATTTGAATTAAAATTAAAATCAAATGAAAAACAAAAAGCATTTTTTTTTTAAAAAAACGTTGTCAGTGAATGACAAAAAGCTTTACTTTCTTCTTACAAAGCATCATTCAAAATACTAAATGTAAAAGCTTCACACTATTGGCGAAGAGAGTTTATTTCGCCAGCAGCAATTGAGATCGTAGAAACCATGTTGGAGACCATTTTGCCAAAGAGTTGCTGTCCATAGACTGCAACTCTTTTGCAAAATCAACTGTAATTTTAAGCCTCACAGAATTAGAATCAATGTTAAATAATTAAAAAGAAAGTAAAATTCCGATGGAGAATAATTGTGTTATTTTTAGTATTTATATATAAAGCGAGAAGACTTCAAAATGTTTTAACCCGGAAGCAGGCGCGCACTCGATAGTAACGTTAATGGTTGCGCAGGGTGACTAAGTCGCCCCAATCCTTTTTTTTGTAATTATTTTTATTGTACACGATAAAATCACAATTATGGTGAATAATTTAATTAAGAGAAAGCTTACTTACCTATTTTCAAAGTCTTTTCAATTTTTGTTTGATAATTTGAGTCCAATCAAACTGAACTAAAATGTTTTAAATGTGCGTGACTTTAATAAAGGACGCAAATCAGAGTCACTTTTCTCTGACATTACAGGAATGTCATTTTCATGCATTTTCATTTTCATTTCATGTTCATCGCTTTTTCTAAGATTTTGTAAAGAAACGTTTGCCACTCCCAAAAAAGAGGAAGATATGTGACAAATACATTTTAGTTCCTCTGAAGACTGTCATATAGGACATATACTGTCAAATTCATTGGTAACAAATAAAGTTTTCCCGGAATTAATAATTTCTTAAGCCGTGGGTTACTTTGTGCCTAGCGCGACCACTCCCGGGTCAAAAGTGTATTCAATGTAAAAATATGGATGTTAGTTTTAAAAAAATTGTGTATAATGTTTTTCATTATGCTTTATATGCTTCAGAATGCTCGTAAAAATTCTCCCAAATAATCCCTCAATCCTATGTGCTTTTTGAAACATCATAAAACTCACATGGACTAAAGCGCAACAGAAACACATTTTTTATTTACAACTTCCCTAAATTATAGTGGTGAATTTTTTTATCTTCCTACACTTTTTCTCTGGATCTGGGTTTTGTGTTTTCTCTGAAAGAGTAGTATTTTAGGTTTTAAAGGAAATCGTAATGAAAAACTCTCATCATGGGATTACAGCACAAATGAAACAAAAATATTTTTATTTGGTTATAGGTGATAGATAGCCTGAAGTTGAGATGACGTAATATTGCCAGATGATATTTTTAAATTATACCAATGTAAATGAGTATTTTTAAATATTTCAGCAAATATTTTGTTTTAGTTCATTCCAGTAAATTAATTTTTTTGAAACTTTTATTTCCGATATACTTGCACCCATTTGTAGGGTTATCACACCCCCAAGGGGGGCGTGCTCCACAGTTTGAGGAACAATGTCATAGGTGGGTTTTTTTTTAAGTTTAAAAAACACAAGGAGCGGTCAATATGGAGTGCAATGTTTGCTCAATAGCTTGCGAATGAAAGTGGACTTTTGTTTTTATATTCATATTAAACTGAAAACTTATTTAATAAAAGTATATTCAAATTTCAGGAACAATGTGAAAGAAAAGAGATTAATTGAAGAGGAACATTGTAATTTTCAAGAAAAAGCAATATTTTTGTGTCCAAAAAAACTAGAATAAAATATTATGCCTAATACAAAAAAAAAACTTATTTTAGTTGCAAAGAAATATAATCCAAAAAGGCACTAATCATGAAACAAGCTATGAGATTAAATATATTCCTGAAGACTGATTGTCGAAATGAAAATTAATTCTTCAAAAGCAACAAAGAGTATTCACTAAATGTGTTCAAGACAAAAACAGCCGCTGTAAAATTTAGTTATACACTCATGGACAAAAAAATTAGCGCACCAAGAAATAATTGCGGAATCATAACGAAACTTGGCATGAAGGTACATGTCAGGGAGATATGCAAATGATAGGCAGTGTGTTTGCGCATTACGTATAGCCAGTAGAGGACGTTTAACGTCGTTCTCCGTGGAGTACAAAACAGGTGACCAAAGCTTGTTTGAGTGTGCTGAAGTAGACATGCCATTACGCCGTTTTCAAAGACAATGTGAGCAGCTGTCGCAGTTTGAGAAGGGGAGAATCATTGGCATGATGGAAGCTGGGTGGTCAGCTAGGAGAGTAGCTCGTCAATTAGGAGCTCTGATTATGTTCTGAGGAGGTGTTGGGACCAGGGGATCCGAAAGATGTCATTTGCTCAAAGATCAGGCTCAGGAAGCCCTCGACAGACCAGTCGTCGAGAAGACCGCCACATCGTAAGAAATGCACGCGTACAGCAAACTGCTTCATCGGCCGCCATCCAGGTACAGCTAGCTCCTTCAGTAGGGGTCTCTGTGTCTTCTCGAACCATACGAATGCGCCTGACTGAAGGACATTTGGGATCGCGGCGCCCATTACGTGTGCTGCCCTTGACGCCCACCCATCGACACCTCCGTTTGGAGTGGTTCCACGCACGAGGAAACTGGACTGCAGCGGAATGGAACCAGGTCGTCTTTAGCGACGAATCCAGATTCAATCTTAGGAGTAATGACAATCGTGTTCGTGAGTGGATACCCCGTGGTGAACGCCTCAATCCTGCCTTCTCTTTACAGCGACACACCACTCCCACAGATACTGTGATGGTATGGGGTGTCATTGCGTACAATACACGGTCACACCTAGTATCGATCTGTGGCACCATGGCAGCCTAGCGGTATGTTCATGACATCCTGCAACCACATGTGTTGTCACTCATGCAACGGCTCCCATGAGCCATTTTTCAACAAGACAATGCTCAGCCTCACACAGAAAGGGTGTCATTAGACTGTCTCCGCACTGTTACTACCCTTCCTTGGCCTTCCCGATCCCTAGATTTGTCTCCAATCGAGCCTATCTGGGATCATTTGGGACAGCGAATCGGGCATCCCGCGACTTTGAACGAACTAGAGGCAAGATTACATCAAATATGGAACGAAATATCTCAAGACTTCATACAGAACTTGTGTGCCTCAATGCCCGATCGTATCGCATCGTGCATTCGTGCTAGAAGGGGTTCAACAGTGTATTAAATCCTCCGTTCTTTTGCCTTTCTCTCTAAAATAAATGATCCTTTTTCTTTGATTTTCTAATCATTTACTTATATCAAAGTAGTCATTACGTATGTAAAATTTAGTTTCATTTTGACGAATCCTTCTTGGTGCGCTAATTTTGTTGTCCATGAGTGTCATGTTTAATCGCATGCAGATCGGGACAATTTATTGAAGGGGAATTTTTTTGTGAATGTTCAAATTACGCGCTGGAAGTATTGCATCCATTTAAAATAAAAGACATTTAAAAATGCAAGTCGAAATTCTGTAGCTATCAGTGTTGATAAAATAGTCGAAAATTTGAGAAATATTCCTATTTCATCAATATCAACACCTCAAGTCAATCTGTTGCAATTGAGGGCCATGGTAGCGCCTAGTAAGTAAGGTCATGAACTCAAGATCCACGATGTCGAGTCACGGGTTTGAGTCCTTATGCCACTGAAGATTCGCCTTGTAGAGGAGCTGATGCACGTTAAATCTTTCGAGGTTCCTCCCGTTGGTATGGTGAGGAAGTTTTGAGAGAGGGTGCACAACTCAGATGTTTTTCTCATCACTTTATCGTAGGTTAAAGTTTCAAGGTCCGTCGCCAATAGCTTCAGAATGAGATGTTCATTAACACTCACTCGCTATTGCAATGGATGAAAGTCTAAAAATTCGAAAGTCGTTCTTAGTCGCAGATGCGATGTAATATAAAAATAAGAGAAGAATTCTTGGAAATCATTCACACTCATAACGCAACCACCGGAGCTGATATTTTTGTTGCAGTTATGGTAGTTTTGAAGAAGTACGAGGGCTGTTCAAAAAGTATCGAGACTGAATTTATTATGCAAAAACATACATACATAAACACGTTTTGAGTCAATCTCCTTCGAAATATGCTCCATTGGCAGTAATACACTTGGCCCAACGATGTTTCCAGTCCTCGAAACATTTCTGGAACTCAGACTTTGGGATGGCCTGAAGCTGCTGTGTCGAATTCTGTTTTATGGTTTCAATGTCCTGAAACCGGTGTCCTTTTAAGGTGTTCTTGATCTTGAGAAAGAGGAAAAATCAGCACCACAGCCTTCACTTGTGCAATCTTGTCCTCATTGCGAGAGGTGGATGGGCGTCCAGAATGGGGATCACTGTTCACTGATTGACGACCCTCCTTGAATCGCCGGAACCACTCGAAAACCCGAGCACGACTCATTGCCTCATCTCCAAATGTTGTTTTCATCATCTCGTAGGTTTTGGTGCCCATTTTACGGAGCTTAAAGCAAAACTTGATACAGATTCGCTAATCCGTGTTTTCACACATTTTCTTTTTTCGACGAACGCACGCAAACACTCCACGTGAAAAAAGTCAGTGTGACTGAACGGCGCGCTGTACAGACCTGCCGAATTTTGTGAGACAAGGTGAAATATGCGCGTGCATGATGCGCACAGTCCCTCCGCTGGGGGTTTTCTCGAATAAATAGAATAAATTCAGTATCGATACTTTTTGAACAGCCTTCGTATAAGTCACCGTTGGAAAAGCTGGTTTGTCTTGCAACTGATGGTGCATCTACTATGCTTTGTGTTGGTATCTAGTAAACTCCTGCTGTGTTGCGCCCTCCACAAGTATTATTTCCTTTGATTTACTGATTTACAGCACCGGTTGTCTGGAAGTGCCTCTGGAAAATATACTGTTGAGTGTGTAGTGTTATAAAATAAAAATAATAATATTCTGGAATCCTAGAATTGTCATTTTCCTGGATTTATTGTAAACAATAACTTTGAACAATAAACTTAACAATTTTTAACAAATTAAATCAATTATTAGACTGAATTACTTAGAGAGAAAAATTCTAACATTCGAGATAAAAATCCTAGTAAACAATGGCACCTGGAACGCCGAAGCCAAGAAAAAGAATATGCGATTTAAAATATACGAGTAAACAACAGCATCTCTAGTTATGCTGAAGCCAAGTTCAAGATTCAACTAAAACAGAATCCGTTACAGATGGTTTCCGTTGAGATAGACCCCGTGGGATCTGAGGGTGGTGTCAACCACGCTCCACCCACTCAGACCACTCGGTCCATAATTCACAACAGCCTCTTGTCATAAAATATTTTCCCTTCCAATTATTGTTGATGCTGGTTACTTCATGTTGAAGATAATTAATCTAAATGTTTGCGTTAGATTTAAGCTAATTTTTCTCTCAAAAACTGAACATTATCGACACTGATTTTAATGCTAGCATACCATTGCATTTAAAACCAAATTCATGTGAAATATACCAGTTTTAATAAATCTTATTTTGTAATAGGAGAATACAGATTTGAAGCTGTCAATGGTTTCAGATATTTCTCTCATCTGAACACACTTAATGACATAACCCCAGAGGTTTTTAATAAAGTCACAGCTGGTGTTTTTATGGACTTGAAAAATATTTAAAATCTAATTTCATCTGCAATAAATCAAAATTACTCTTTTACAAGTCATTGATAAGGCCCGCTCTCACTCATGCAGCAGAACCGTGGGCAATGACCGAGAGAGACAAGAAGACTCCTGCTACATTTGAAAGAAGAGTATTTGGAGGTTTAAAATCTGAAAAACTTGGAGAGAAGAACCACTTTCGATGCATATAAACTTTTTAACAAACCAGATATTGTTAAATTTATTGCAATACAAAAGTTTTAAAATGGGAAGGACACCTGATAAGATTGAAGTACAATCGAGTCACAAAAAAGATCTTTGTCACCAGATCATAGGTACTAGACCCCGATCAGGTGGATCAATTGCCTAAAACAATACCTGACAACTATTAATGTCAGAAACTGGAAAAGATGGGCTGAGAACAGAACAGCCTTGAATTCATAGGCCTTGCCATAGAGCCGGGGTGGGCATTACGTAGATCACTATCGACCGGTGGACCGCCAAGACATTTTGGGGCCTAAAAATCATACCAGTTAGTAATTATATACGGAAAATTCAAGATTGGCTAACAGTACGCAGACTAAGCCTTCTACTGACTATAACAACAAAAACTAACTTTAGATAAAAATGTTTTGTTTTTTGAATTGTTTCATAATAGATGTGTATCATTTGATATCATTGTACTTTGGGTTATTATAATTAAGTTTGTATCTTGCGTTTTGCTTTTAACGAGGTTTTAAAAGTGCTTTTTTAAAATTTTAGTTATGTGCATTCTTGATATAAAGTTATAACAATAACCTTTTCCTTACCTCACCCCACCTACGGCGTTGAGCAGTAGCGTACACAAGAAATTTTTAGGGGAAGGGGGTCGAGGGTTGAAGGTTTACCATTCTCGTATCATATCCCAATACGTAGCCAAACACATTTTCTTTTGATTTTGTCGATTGTCGGGAACAAAAAACAGCAAAAAATAAATTACTGAATAAATAATTAACACTAATAAATAAAAAAAATTACTAATATCAAATACTTAATAACATTTTACATACTATATACATGGGACTATAATGAATCGGAAAAAAATGAAGGGTTACGAGGGAGGGTCCACACACGTGGACCCCTTCCTCACTCTTGCGTGCGCCACTGACACTGGGTGGACCGCAACTCCTTGACAGAATTAGAAGTAGCCCGCACCCTTTAAAAGTCTGCCCACCCCTGCCATAGAGGAAGGAAGGATATCTCCGCATTGAGGCCCCTTTATTTAAAACCGGAATTACTAAAGGAGTAGTTGCAAAAGAAAATAAATATTTAAAATAAAATATATAAAAGAAGCATGCAACTAAAATGGCAACAGTTTTTAATTTTTTCATTGCCTTGTTCACCAGTAGGCATTGTGCTCGAAAGTTTTAAATATCAGATTTTTTTTTTAAAGCGGTCACCAAAATTGTAAACTATATTCTAGCACATGAAACTTAATTATCCTCAGTTTGCTTCATTTCTGGAAGATTTGGATTGCGTGAATACACCCGATCAATCATATTATACGGAAGTTCAATGACTTTGAATCACAAAATGTTAAAACGATTCTTCAAGTTTCTGGACGAAAGAATAATTTTCTTAAAAACAAAAGTTACGAATGGGCTAAATTAAAAGGCGGACAGTGAGTAAGGGATGGGTGGGGGTTTGCTTTCTTAGATGATATTATAAGTCAGAATCAACTTAATCTTGACCTTCAAATCAAAACGCTACAACGCTATTTGATAATACTAACGCTTTCAAATAAAAATTATTACTTTGGCGAAAACAAACAGGAAAAGAAATTTTCGTTTCACTTTGAAAGCTGTCAATATCTTTTGATTAAATCATCAAAATTAAAATTTAAAGAATATGCTTAACATTAAATTGGTAGAAGCAGAATTCAATCGAATATTTACTGAAATTATATTAACCTATAAATTATATTTTCATATTTTTACTTCACCTCTATCTATCAATATTGAAATTGTAAACGAAAAATTACAAAATGAGTTAACTGAAATCCAATGCAATTCTTTGTTGAAGAAAAAATGTATATGGAATTTGAAATTCCAAATAGTAGATCACTTTCCTAAAATGTTATCATTTGTTACACGTACAATGAATATGTCCATTAGCACTGATTTATGTAAGCAACATTTCCTTTAATGAAAATAACAAAAATTCTGAAAAGTCCAAATTAATCCCGATCAACATTTATAAATTATAAAAATATCATCAGGTTAATACACTCGACAAAATTTTGATGACTTGTTTTGTGAAAAAAAGCTGCAAAATATCTTATAAAAAGTAATACTAAACAGTCTATCTTATTATTACTATTTTATTTTCTTCTAAAACATTTGAAATATTTATTGCTTGATTCCAAAGCTAACATAGGATAAGAAACGACAATGTACGTATATTATAAAATGCATTGAGCTGGACATTGAGTCTAATACATGCGAATATATTCATTCTAAAAATCGTATTTTATTAATTTGTTAAAATTAAAATCATACCGCCTTCAACTTAATAAAAAATAGATCATGTGGCCCACAATAACATCTGAGATTGACATGCCTGCTCTACAGTAATGACTCTAGAACACAACAAGCAACAATAACATGTTGCATGAATGAAGAGTAAACATTAAGTGCCTTCTCTAACATCTAGTGTGTTGGCGGTATATATTGTTACGTAGATCGGTGTTCGAGGATTTTATGCAAAATCAGTCGTAAATAAAAAGGCAATTCCTTAAGAGCGATGAGTATTTATTAGCGTAAATCAATCTTTGAAAATACAGGATTCAACAGCAAAATTCGCAGAATAATTAACAGAGGAATTTCACACCTTCAACAGCACTCAGACACAATAAGCAGTGTCTAAAATTCACGTATGTAAATGACTAATCACAAGCACAGCCGAGCTTATCAAATTCAAGGCAAGTCTTCTAATCGCTAATCAAAACAGTGCTCACTACTCGCTGCTTAAAATCAGACAGACCGTTGCGGCGAGTCTCTCTCTATTTATAGCAGATGCCGAAAATTCTGGAAAGATGCGCTCGCGCTACAGATCGTGAAATTAGTGGATTTCTCTACTAATTTCTAGAAGAATCCAGAGGGTCCCGAACTCGCCAACATGGTGGCCACTGTCGCCAAATTGGTCGCCAAAAATGATGCCAACTTGGCTCTATCGCCAATATTTCGCCAAGTTCCCATTGAATCGCCATTATAACGTAAGGGACGGCGTTGCTTGTGAATATTACAATCTTATCATGAAATAAATATAGCATAGAGTAATATAAAGACATTGCACATGCAAATACAAATTATTTACATTATTTTATATACAAAATTCGTAACATTGCCCCCCTCTCAAAGACTGCACGTCCCGGGCAGTACAATCCCTGAGTAAGAGGCATCTACAAGGGGAGATCAAATGAAAAAGTACGAAACGACACGGTGGGTACAAATATAGACTTTATTCAAAATATACACCAAAGGCCTGAGCACAACGATCCCACTGATGAACAAGCCGCAGGATTCGTTCCCAGAATTCCTGTGGCTGTGACGAGACCCAGTCCTTCACAGTGTCCTTGAGTACGTCGTCCGAGTTGAAGCGCTTTCCTTTCAGGTGTTTCTTCAGTGGACCAAACACATGGAAATCGCAGAGTGACATGTCCAGACTGTAGGACGGATGGTCCAACGTCTCCCATTGGAACTTGTGCAGTTCCATTTGTGTGACTCTGGAGACGTGTGGACGCGCTTTATCATGGAGCAGAACCACACCCTCCGTGAGCAGCCCCGGTCTTTTGTTCTTGATGGACCTACGTAGGCGTCGGAGTGTCTCACAGTACACATCGGAGTTAATTCTTTTTCTGTGCTCGAGTAATTCTGTGCTCGCATCATTTGGACGCCGCTTTTTATAAGAGTCTTTGCTCTCTCCTGCGCATGCGGGCACCCGCGCATGATCCGATCCCAGTCAGTCTCCAATGGCATCCCGAGATGTCCCGCTACATTCTCCCTTGGCAGAATATGCAAATATTTAACTGTTTCATTTTTATGTCGTTTCGTACCTTTTCATATGATCACCCCTTGTATTTACTGACATAACCTATTCACATAATAATCGAATATAAAGTAACAAAAACTCAACAGCAAAAAGCAAATAAACTCAAAATACAAACATAAATTACAACACTAAAATAAAACTAAGAAATTAGAAAATAGTTAAATAAATCACATTATTTACAAAATAATTTCTGACCATGGTCTGAACTTAGGTATCTTATTCTCCTTGGCCAAGGTAAGGGGCTAGAATATTATAATGTATTACCTTCGGTTTTGTGTGTGGTGATTTCTGTATCCGAACCACAACGTCATTCAGTCTTTTTAGGACTGTGTAAGGTCCTTCTCAGTTAGTCTACAGCTTCGGAGAGAGTCATTTTCGACGTTTCGGATTCCATAACCACACTTTGTCGCCTTCGTGAAAGTCGTGTCCGGTTGCTCTTGCGTCGTATCGGGTCTTCATCTTCTCTGAAGCCATGGCGATTCTTTCCCTAGCCAAATCATGCATTTCCTCCATCCGTGCTTGGAGTTTCTCGACATACTCCTCAGGCGCCAAAGGAGCATCTGGTGGCCGGTGAACAAGAGATCTGCAGGCAAACGAATATCACGTACGAAGAGCATCTGGGATGGGGAATAGCCAGTGGTCTCGTGGACGGCACTCCGGTAGGCAAGCAGGAAAAGAGGCAGTTTCTGGTCCCAGTCCTGTTGATTACTGGATACCAAGAGAGAGAGGCTGTTCAGGATGGTCCGATTGAAACTCTCTACCATGCCGTCAGACTGAGGATGTAAGGCTGTTGTCCGGGTTTTGTCAATGCCGAGTATCTCACACAGTCTCTTGAAACTGCAGAATCGAAGTTCCTTCCCTGATCGGAGTGCAGTTGTAGAGGAACTCCGTATCTTGAGATCCAATGTTGAACTAGAACATCTGCAACAGTCGGGGCCTCTGGTCGGATATAGGATAGCCTTCAGGCCACATAGTGAAGTAGTCCATGACAACCAGGATGCTGTTGTTGCCGTCTGATGATCTGGGAAGTGGGCCTAAGATGTCGAAAGCTATTTGTTCGAAAGGCGCTCCCACATTATACAGCTGGAGTCGTCCTCTGGTGCGTTTTCTTGGACCTTTACGTGCAGCACAGTGATCACATGTGCGACACCACTTCTCAACGTCATTCCGCACATTGTTCCAGTAGAAGCGCTCTCGGACTTTTTGTAAGGTCTTCATAACACCAAAATGACACCAGTTGGACTGCCATGGAGTTCGCTTAGGACTGTCGATATTCTTGTCTTTCGGAGAATTAATTGCCACCTGAATGCTTTTCCGTCGTCAGACTCCCATTTTCGATATAAAACACCATTTCTCAGGTGCAGAGAGTCCCAAAAAGCCTAGTAACGCTTCGTTGTAGGATGGAAAGAGGCGATGTCTTGCCAGCTGGGCTTTTCATCAGATGACTCTTTGAATTCTATTACTGGTTTAATTTCATGATCAGCCAGTTGATCTTTTCGGACGCTCTCGTCACACCACGGGTCCAATTCAGATGTTGATGGCGTTGTAACTTGGCGGGCTACTGGATCTATTTCGCCAAATTTCTTTTCGACTCTCGAGCATTATTTGCAGCTCTCAGGACAGGGTTTTCTCGAAAGAGCGTCTGCATTTCCGTGTGCTGATCCTTTTCTGTGGCGAATTTCTGCGTCAAACTCTTGCAGTCTTTGTATCCACCTGGCTATTTGGCCTTCTGGATTTTTAAAATTCAGTAGCCAGGTCAATGATGCATGATCGTTCGAAGTAGGAATCGTCGACCGTAGAGGTAAGGATGGAAGTGCTCCACGGCTTTTACGATAGCAAGCAGTTCCTTCCTAGTTACACAGTAGTTTCTTTCTGGTCTAGACAGACACTTACTAAAATAGGCGATGACACGCTCCTGACCATCTATTTCTTGGACAATACAGCTCCGATGCTGTCATGACTTGCATCTGTATCCAGAATAAATTGTTTTCCAGCTTCAGGATATGCCAGGATTGGAGCAGATGTTAATTCGTCCTTGAGCTTGTTAAAGGTGTTGTTGCACGCGTTCGTCCAGATGAATTTCTGTTTGCTTCGGCCAGCTTATGGATTGATCTGGCGATGGTTGAGAAATCTTTCACGATTTCCAGTAATACGTACATAAGCCCAAGAAACTACGTAGCTGGTGAACATGCGTCGGCTTTTCCAGTTTTTCACGGCCGAGATCTAATCGGTCTATTCTTACATTTCCGCCGAAATATTATGCCCGAGATAGGTGACTCACGCCGGAACAGGTGGCACTTGGATGGACTTAACTTGAGGTTAGCTTCTTTCAGCTTTGTAGCACACGCTAATATTGTTAAAATGTTTCGAAGGAACGCCCACGATTATGATGTCATCAAGATAAACCAGGCAGGTCTCGTACGAAAGTCCCCGAGGATTGTTTCCATAAGGCTCTTGAATGTTGCGGTGCATTACACAAGCCGAAAGGCATAACTTAAATTGCCAGAGTCCTTGTCCGTGGTGAAGGCTGTCTTTTCTTTATCGTCAGGGTCAATTTCTACCTGCAATACCCACTCTTGAGGTCTAGGGTAGAGAACCAGGTTTTGCCGGCAAGTGTATCAAGCGTGTCATCTATTCTTGGAAGAAGGTAGCTGTCCTTCTGGTCAGTCGTTCACCGACATAGTCCACACAAAATCTGGGAGAGCCATCTATTTTTTGACCAGACGATGGGAGATGCCAGGGACTTGACGACGGCTCGATGACATCATTACTTGCATGTCTTTAATGAGTGTATGAGTGTTTGACTCTTCCTGTTTGGCAAACGGCAGTCGTCGGGGTGTTGCTAATAGGAGGATGCTCTCCTGTATCAGTTCGGTGCTGAGTTAGTCTAGTTCTTCCAAAGTCCTCAGATGTTCTTGAAATAGGCTTTGGATTCTGTAATCAGTTCTCCTGCAGCACATTTCTGTTTCTCGTCTAAGTCCGTGTTTCGTAGTAAATCCTGACTAGATCTCTGAAGAAAGGTTTTGGCTTTGCACTTTCGGTCAACGCATGTGACAGGAGCAAGCTGCTATTACTCTCCTTCCTGGATAGTTTTGATCTTATCACTGATGTTAGCCACTCTTACTGGGAGGACTGACTTCGAGAGGTCTACTACCGAAGAAGTATAAGTACTCCTGCCTTTGCACTGTTGGGTCAGGATATCAATTAGGCGAATCGGAATTTCTATTTTCTTCACTAAACCAGGTATTATGCATTCAGTTCTTGGTGATAATGAGATGTTGGATTTTGCTATAATTTTCTGGTTGGATTCAAACTGAGTTTGTAAGCCAAAAAGAGGATGTCTTCAAATTTTGAATGCATATTGCTATTTTCAAAGTCCAGTTTGAAGTTATTACTCTTCAGAAAATTAGTCCCAGGATACAGGGATCTGTATATCTGCTACGTATGCGTATGGCAATAATCGATATTTCCAAACCTTAGAGTGATATTAGTTTCCATGTACACAAATTTGTCACAGTCACTGTTTGCAAGGAAACGCAGGGGGCGTACAGATAGTTTTAACTTTGGAGTTAGGCCAAATTTTCTGATTATTGACACATTGGCTCAGTATTGAAACCATACGGCACGAGATATTATTAATTCGTCCAATCACATAAAGCCATTGTCACCGCCATTCACTGCAGTAATTTGGAGAATCTTGTGATGGGGCTTTTCATTATCTGGCGACCTCCGCCCCGCCAGATGGCCATATCCTAGTTTTCCTGCTTCGAAGAAGAGAAGTGACTCTCTTCTTTCTTGCTCGGGGACAGTTATTTCTCAGATATCCCGCCTTCCGCATCCCCAGCACTTGATGTTGCGTTTCTCTTGGTTCTGACGTTTAACCATTAAAGTTGCCTTTCTTCTCTCAGTTTTTCTATGTCGTTTATCCATGGAGATTCAGAGGTGCATCTGCAGTCACTCTAGCTCCGAATGGAATGGCGGTCTCTGCGACTGTCTTGAGTGGCGGCCTCTAATTTCAAGGCATATAATAGGGCAGATTTTAGGTCCTGAACATCTGCCATTCTTATAGCCTTCTGAATTTCTCCATC
>BMAO01033791.1:77796-116690 GCA_019973975.1 Trichonephila clavata | reverse complement strand
AAATTGATTGAAACAAAAATAGGAAGGTTCGCAAGAAAAACTACACTATTTTAAAGTCACAAATTGAGGTACACTTCTTTAATCACTATGCAAAACTACCAGTAATTTTTTTTAAATTAATTTGATAATAGATCTATGATAACGAAAGGCTTTCAAAGACTATCTGATAAATTTGTGTTAGTAATTTGAATGTCTTGATAAAAATGGAGAATCGAAGGAAACGACGATCGAAGAGAGAAAACTTGTTATTAAACTGTCAAATGAAGGTAAATCCTGCGGAATATTGCTAAAGTAGTTGGACAAATGTTAACTGATCCAAAAAACCCTGCAAAAATTTAAAAAGACTGGTATGCTGGCAAATACAGAAGGAAGAGGGAGAATGAAAATTATGAACTCTATAACCGAGCAAAGGGTTATACATCAAGTGAAGATTGATCCTAAAATTAGTGCTCCTAAAATTGCAGCCAGTACCTCTAATACCTTAGGTTGATCTGTTTCTCTGCAGAAACGGTACGAAGAGTCTGTAACGTCTTGGCACAACATTGAAAATGTACGCTAAGCTAATTATTAAAGAATGCCTAGTTCGAGTCTGTCCGGAGTCTCTTCCTCCGTCCGCAGGGTTCAGTTCCGGGAATCTCTCGTCGTAGTCTATTAGGAGTCTTTCGAGGAGTCTTCCTTCGTCAGCAGGCCTCTCTCTTGGGTATCTCTCGTAGGAGTCAGTCCGGAGTCTCTTCCTTCGTCCGCAGGGTTCAATTCCGGGAATCTCTCGTGGGAGTCTATCACGAGTCTCTCAGGAGTCTATCACGAGTCTTCTTCTCTTTCTGAAGTCCACTCTTTTAAACTCTAGGGGCGGGTTCACTCCACGCCCCTCATCAATCCCCATTGGCCGACCTCAGGGTTTTGCACCCGGCACCAACGGTCTTGCACGTCATCCATTCGTGCAGAGATGACAAAAGTCCGGTCCCTCTCAAAGGTTCCCGGCGACAAGGGCCCGGCTGACATCTGGCACTTCAAACACCTCGCCGCCGCCTGCAGAGGCGCCAGCATTCAAGACGTACAATCACTGCCCATGAATAGAAAATAATGCAGCGATGCCTAGCCCATAGTGTCCGCCAGACACACCGTCGCCGACGGTCCAGCTGTTCGGCACAGCACAATGCAGCTAAATCACGTTTTCTCCCACTGTGGAGCCTCTAATGAATAGGGGTGAACTCCATTGTGACGAGTCACAACTCCTTCCCCCTGAAAACGTCCATTTCACTGGACTGCTCTGGTCCAATGTTGATCCGTTCTTATGACTGACTCAAAAAAAATGTCTTAACAATGAGATCAACCAGGACAGCAATCCAATAATAAAAAAACACTCAAATATGATAATAAGTAAATCCAAAATTCCATAACATTTTACACACTTTACAATAAAAATTTTAATTTCTGATCTTGGATTCTTTCTTAATGTTACATCTTATTCTTAAAAAAATTTGAGTTTTAAGTGAATAAGTTAAATCCTAACATTTTACTATTATCACTATACGTTAAATCACACGTAACTACTGTACTAGACATCTATGTGCTTACACTTTACTGAGAGACACAAAGGATTTCAGTAACACATACTTTTTTTCACCATATACACACAATCACACACAATACAACAATGTAGACACACAAATACAATAAAAGAGTAAAATAATTTAATAGGAAAATTTACGATGACTGATTATTCTAATCTACTGAGGCCGTCTGCATTTCCATGGAGCTTCCCGGGTTTGTGTCTAATTTCGAAACTAAAAGGCTGTAGACTCAACGCCCACCTTTGCAGCCTCGGGTTGGTGCTCCCCAGCTTGTTTAGATATGTTAAGGGATTGTGGTCCGTCTCTATAACAAATTTTTGTCCGTCTAAATAATGCTTTAACCGCTTTAAACCAAAAATTATCGCAGCTAATTCCCTTTCCACAGTGCTGTAGTTGCGCTCCGCTTTGGAAAATTTCTTGCTTAGGAAAACAATGGGATGCTCTTCCTCACCTATCCGTTGCGACAAAACAACTCCCGGCCCCAACCTCGCTCGCGTCCGTCTGCAGGATAAAATCTTTGGAAAAATCCGGAGCGAACAAAATGGGTTGGGAGACGAGTTTGGATTTTAGCTTCTCGAAAGCTTTCTCACATTTCTCATCCCCATGCGATCTTTTCTTTCTTAATCTTCCCTTTTAGAGCGTCGGTTAATGGCGCAGCTATGGCACTGTAATTTGGGATATAATGGGCATAGTACCCCACAGCCCTAGAAAAGACCGTACCTGAGTTTTCGTGGTGGGTTGAGGGAAATCTGCTATGGCTTTGACCTTAAGATCACTTGGAGACCTGCTTCCCGAACCAATTTTATGACCCAGGAATAAGACTTCCTCTTACGCAAATTTACATTTAGAAGGTTTCACTGTTAGTCCCGCCTTCCTCAATCTTCCCAAGACGTGCCGATATGTTTTACGTGATCCTTCCAATTTTGGGAAAAATGGCTATATCGTCTATGTAAGGTAAGGCAAACTGCTCTAAAACTCTCCAAAACCTGGGCCATTAATTTACAAAAATAATAGGGTATACATACTAATCCAAACCTCATCTTCTTGGGGATATATGTGCCAAATGGTGTAACGAAAGCTGCGTATTTCTGCGCTCTCGGTGTGAGGGGAATCTGAAGTACCCTTTTGACAGATCCATAACGGTTAGGTAAGGAGCCGCGCTCACCTTTTCTACGATCTCCTCCATATTTGGTAAGGGGAAAAACTCAGCTCGAGTCACCTCGTTCAAACGACGATAATCGACACACGGTCGAGGGTCTCTATTTGGGCTCTCTACTAAAATAAGGGGCGAGGTGAAATCGGATTGCCCTATCTCGATGACACCAGTTCTAACAAACGCTTAATTTCCTCTCGCAGTATATTAATTTGCCTCGGGGACATCCGATAAGGTTTCGTCTTAATGGGCTTGTCGGAAGTCAGTTCGATATCCATTTCCATCAAATGGGTTGTCCCGGGTCTGGGGAAAACACGTCTTATTTTTAGTAATAACCTTTTTAATTCGTTGATCTGAGCTGAGGATAGTTTAAGCTGCAGTTGGCTTTCCCCAGTATTTCTTGGTAGTCAAACGTCGTACATTGTTTTTTCTGGATATGGAATTTCGGCGTCCCCTCTATTTCGTCTGAGCCTTCTTCTATGACCAGATTTACTAACTCGGGCCTCCGATTATATAGTTTGAGTAAATTTACATGATAGATGGTACTTCTATCCTTTTCCCGGGTAAATCAATTACATAATTCGTCTCCGATATCCTATTTATCACCTTTGCCGGCCCTATCCAATTCACATCGAGTTTATTCCGTTTAGAGGTGGCTAGTACCATGACGAGATCACCTCTCCAAATTTCCGTTCCACGGCCTGGCGATCATACCAGTTTTCCTTTTATGCTGGCATTCCTTCATTCTAGTTGTCGCAATATCTTGGCAACACTTAAGTCTATTAATTAATTGGCAGTATGTATTCCACAACTGGTTGGCTCGTGCATTCTTCCTCCATCCATTGCTCATAAATTAATGTTTGGAGAGTTCTCAAATTCTTTCCATCACTAACTCTGTCGGACTGAATCGGTAGTTTCGTGAGTGACCGTTCTCAGAGAAATAATGCCGAAGGAAGGACCCTCCCAATCTTCTCCCGACTCCACGCACAAAGCCTTAATTATGCGCTTGATGGTTCTATGCACTCTTTCCACTGCATTACTCTGGGGGTGGTGGACTGAGGACCACGTTACCTTTATACCGAATCTATTGAAAAATGTGGTGGTCAATTCACTAGTGAAAGAAGTCCCAAGTCGGATTGTATTTCGCGCGGAAATCCTATCCTAGAAAAGATAATCAAGAGGGCGTTTATTACGTTGGGGGATGTAATACTTTCCACCGGTATAGCTTCAGGGTACTTCGAGGTGACACAAATTGCCGTAATCAGGTATCTATTTTGGTTGGTTGAGATCGGTAGGGGCCCCACAGCATCTATGTTGATTTTAGAGAATACCTCTGAAATAATCGGCACGAGCTTCAAAGGTGCTTTCACCTTATCCTGAGGCTTTCCTACCCGTTGACACGAGTCGCAAGTTTTAACGAACTCCTCCACATCCTTGTACACATTAGGCCAAAAAAAATGCCTTAGAATCCTATCTTTGGTTTTTCGTCACCCCAGATGTCCCCCTATCTCGTCATGGCTAAGTTTGTTAATTTTGAGTCTATATTTTAGGGGCACGCACAGTTGTCTGATTTCTTCCCTCGCTTGTTCTCGGCGACTCTAACTAATTTCCCTCTGATAATTTTAAACTCTGTGTCTCCTCTGTTTGGGCTTTATCCCATAATTGCTTGAGATCCAGGCATTTTCCTTTGCTCCTCTATAAATTCGGAGCCTTTCAGTTCTGCTAACTCGTTTCACCTCCTTCCTCAAACGCAGGAATTTCAAGGCTGTCTTTTTCTTCCCTTCGGACGGGGAAACGAATTCCGCAAGTTTCGCCCGGTTCTCGTTCAAAACCCGTCACTTGTCTCCTTTCCCTCTCAAGGGACGGACATATTCCTTTACTCCTGGTCACCACAGCGTTTAATCAACTGTACGCTTGATCGCTTGCTTCGATAAGCTCCGCCGTCCGGTTTCCCATATGTACATATCGAAATCGCATTTATCCTGCTTTATAGCAGCCTTGGTATAAAATCATCCTCTCTTTGTCGTGATTTTAATTTTAGCCAGAGGCAAACAGTGGCAAACTTCATCTAATGGGCTCTTTACCCAAACATATTCGCCTAGGAGGTCATTTTCGTTAATCCAGCTCCGGGCGCAGACGTCTATAGCTGACCCTGAATCCCTTAAACATACCCGATCCACGCCATTTATCTCCATATTTACTTTAAAATTTTTAAATGGATCTCATCCCCGGTATTTACATTTAATTTGCTACGGTTTCAAAGTTATTCTTCTCAATCTGGGGCAAGCTGGTTTTATGTGTCCTGCTCATTACAGTAGTAGCATATTATGGGTTTCCTTTTTTCAAATTGACTCTCCGATCCCTGAGACCTCTCGCCTAATCTGAGAACTCCCATGGCTTACTTCATGCCTAATAGAATCCCTATTCAGGGATCCAACATTTCTACCCTTTCCACTAAAATTAGCTAATTTATTTTTACTTTCGAGCAATGGTTTATCATAGGTCCTACGCTCCCACGTTTTCGCAAGACCTGGCTTCTTATGCACTCTTTTAATCGCCTCAAAATGGTCCAATTTCTGTGCTAAACTTTAGCTCTTTGAAGCTATCCCACGTATCTAGAAAATGGTCAAATAAATCACTTGGTGCTCTTTTTTTATTTGCTCTGTCACTAGTAGCTCTTTCAAAGCGTCGAAACTGTCATTCTCATCCCGACTAGCCAATTGTCTAGGTAGGACCTGAGTTCGAACACCAGATCAGCCCACATCGCACTGGTCTGCGTTGATGCGACTCAAATTTATCTCTAAGGGCCACCGGCGTGAGTTGAAACCGGGCTAAGAGCAGATTTTTTTATGTGAGGGTAATCGTCGCCTATCTCCGGTGGTTCTTTCACCACTATCTCCGCATTTCCATCGGCAATAACGGAATGAGTTGGGAAACCCATCTATCCTCAGCCACTTTTTCCTTTTTCGCCTGCCTTTCAAAAATTTCGAAAAATAAATTTATGTCCGCATTTTCAATATCTAATTTAGGCACTAAGTCTCTTAAATTAACCCATCTATTACCTCCCTGCCCTCAAGATCGGCAGACGATACACTTATCGTATTTGTATTATTAGTTAATCTAATTTTTCCAACTCAAATTCCCTAACTAGTTTCCTCTCCTCAAAATCCCGTTCAAGTTCCGTTCCTTATTTTTAGTTCCCGTTCCTTATTTTCACGTTCAAGTTTTTTCACGTTCAGTTTTTCATCCAAAATACCACTCCAACAGACATTTAGCTGTTTCCTCAACATATTGTTCACTCTGACATATTCTCTTCGTAATTTCTACCTTAGGTAAGGTATTATCGGCTTCGACTCCCAATTCTTTCACCATCTCTATCAGGACTTTTTGTTTGCCTCATAAGATACGCCATGATGTACTGATACACACAAAACCAAAACTAAGCTTGTCACAAAATTTATACAAAACTCAACGCACACTAGAAATACACTAGACCTAGACTTAACTATAATTCACAAAAAATCCTAAAACAAAACAGTACTCTCCACAGTAACTGTACCAATGAAACAAGTATAACTACTGTATACTTAACTATATTTGACAAAAACGCACAATCTTAAAAGCAATACAGTACTCTACACAGTAACTGTACCCCGAAACAAGTATAATACTATAACTATATTTAACAAATGTGCGCAAATCTTAAAACAATACAGTACTCTGCACAGTAACTGTATCAACGAAAAAGTATAACTACTATTATTAATATATTTCACAAACAAAATACTAATAAATCGCACATTTATACATATACAAAATTTTAAAAATCTTTCTAGTTTCTTTTAGTGTTTGCTCTTTACTTAGTACGTAAATATTTACTACAAAATTTTATACATTAATCATAACAATAATTAATCTGTTGGGTTGAAGCGAGCGAACTATTTTTTTCTGGCGTAAGGATATCTGTGTGATGCGTCCACGCGTTCTTTTTCCCGCTTAATCCAACGCACTTCTTCTACGGGGACCACACGATCTACACGCTGTGTGCAGAATTCTTAATCGTTTTATTTAATTGTCCATAATAAAGTGTGCTGTCCAGAAGAGGTCTGAAGAATTATTTTTACAAAAAGAACAACAAATTGGTAACAGAGCGGTAGTTGGTGAACTGTGAATAGTCTTAGTGAACTGTGTGAACTTTTTGCCAAAAATGGATAAGATAACTGTCCCCAATTTAAATGGGACGAACTATTTTATATGGGCTCTTAAGATGAAGGCTGCTTTGAGCCTGAAGAGATTAGATACTATGGTTACCAACGAAAAACCCGAAGACCTTAGCCGTAAGGAGGATTCCGATTGGGAACAAAGAAATGCTGACGCCGTCTCGTATATAAAGCTATCCCTTGCCGACGAACAGGCGCTACAGTTTGCGGAAGAGGACAACGCCAAAGTGCTGTGGGAAAAAATTAGAGGGACTTTCATCGGACTTACGGAGGACCGCAAAATCGACGCGGGCAATGAACTCAAAACCTGATCATGAACAAAGGAGAAAACGCGGTGGATTATATTGCAAGAGCGAGGGGCATCTCGACTAAGTGTCACTCCCTCGGCTTAGAAGTCTCACAGAGGGAATTGGTGTATTATACAGTTCGAGGACTGACAGAAAAATTCACACGCCTCAGGGAAATTTTGAAGACCAACGAGAGAAATCTTTAGATGAAATCTCCAAATTCTAAGGGAAGAAGAAGCATCCGTCAACTTACCATCTAAAAATCGCATGGAAGGATAAATGCTGGAGCATTTTATTCTAGAAAGAAAAATGAAAGACAAACGAGGCTTTGCTATATATGCCGAAGGCAAAATCACATTGCAAAGGATTGTTTTTACAAAAATAAAAACATGCCAAACAGAACGACCCAAAGAAATAATCCATCAAGAAATCCAGGTACTTCTTCAAATTCAGTTTTCACAGCTTCAAACGCGAAGAAAACGTCTGTGATAACACTTGGATCCTGGACAGTGGAGCATCCTGTCATATGGCCAAAGACCCTGCATGGTTTCAGCAAATAAGTCCAGAAATTATGGATATTTATTTGGCAGATAAAGATTCCAAAATTGTAAGTCAAGGAACAGGTAATGTTTCAGCTAAAACTGTGAGTACAAAGCATTGTAATTCTATTAATTTAACAATTACTAATGTCAGTTATGTTCCTCAATTAAGATGTAATTACTGTCTGTAACATGTTTAATGGATAAAGGTTGTAACATTAAATCAGATAATAATTGTGTATTGATATATGATAAAAATAATAAGTTAATAACAAAAGCATTTAAAAAATAATGGTAGATTAGAAATAAAATTAGAACCTGTGTATAATTCTGAGTGTTATTTTTCTGACCAATCTACTAATAATTATGAAATTTGGCATAACAGGTTATGTCATTTAAATTGTAAATATATGCTTAAAATGAAAGATTATATTGATATTGATAATGTAAATAATTTCAGATGTGAAACTTGTGATATAAGTAAGGTAACCAGAAAAACTCATCGTAGTATTGAAATAAATCAGAGTTCACAATTCTTGAGTTGCTCCATGCCGACCTGTGTGGTCCAATTAATATCGAATCATATGGTGGTGCAAAATATTTTATGGTAATTGTAGATGATTTTTCTGGCATGTACTTTACTTATTTCTTAAAAAATAAAAATGAAGTGTTTGATATATTTTCTCAATTTAAAGCTAAATATGAAAATTTAACTGATAAAAGGATTAAAAGGATGAGAACTGATAATGGGTTAGAATTTGTAAATAAGCAACTAGATACTTTCCTTGCTAATTCAGGAATATTTCATGAAAAAACTATTCCATACAACAGTGAAAGTAATGGTAAAGCAGAAAGAGCGAACCGTGTTCTTTTAGAAAGAGCTAGATCTTTACTATATGAAAGTAAGCTTCCTTTAAAATTTTGGGCCGAAGCTATTAATTGTAGTACTCAGGTATCTAATGTAACACCACGAAAAGGGAAAGAAAAAATTCCATTAGAAATTTGGACAGGTAATAAACCGAAATTAAATTATCTGAAAAAATTTGGCTGTGTGGCCTATTTTCACGTTCCGAAAGTATTGAGAAATAAATTTGAAGTTCCAGGAAGACGTGGAATTATGCTAGGATATGCTAGAGAAAGGAGGGGATATCGAATTTATGATATTAAAAATCAAAAAGTAATTGAAGAGAGATCAGTTAAATTCAATGAATCTTTAAAGGGTAGTAGTTATTTAGGTGAAACTGAAAATGAAACATGGGGTATTGACTCGTTTTTTGAAATCTCTCCCGAAATAAACGAAATTAATCAAAATTCAGAAAATAGAGTATTGTCTAGTTTTGAAATAAATAATGAGCCTGTGGTAATTGAGAATGATAACTCAATTCCCCTTCAGACTACATCATCGCATCAGACAGGCAGAATCCAACTCCCAGTACTTGAGTTGAATGATGTACAAAATCAAATCCCTGTTAGAAGGTCGGAAAGACTAAAATCTAAGCAGATGTCAGTTCATTTAACGGATAATGTACCGAACTCTTATTTTGAGGCAAAAAATAGTGCTAATTGGGAAAATTGGAAATTAGCAATGGAAAATGAATTAGATTCGTTAGATAAACATAAAGTATGGGAAGTAGTACAAAAACCTGCAAAATCAAAATTGATAAAAACTAAGTGGGTGTATAGTTTAAAACAAGATGCTGGGAAAATTTTTAAATACAAAGCCAGGCTTGTAGCAGCTGGTTTTAATCAAATTAAAAATATAGATTATTCAGAGTCGTATTCACCAGTTGTAAATATTGAATCTTTTCGATTGTTAATTGCACTTGCAGCTAAATTAAAATTAAATGTTAATTTCTTTGATGTAAAAACTGCTTACTTATATAGTGATTTAGAAGAGACTGTGTATGTGTTACCTCCACCTGGTTATGAGAAATTAATTGGAGATGACAAAGTTTGTAAATTGAAAAAGAGTATTTATGGTTTGCCACAGTCAGGTAGAAACTGGTATATGAAATTAAGGTGTTAATTAGAAAAATTTGGTTTAAAACAATTAGCTTCTGATAATTGTGTATTTATTAAAACTGATAATCAAATTGTTCTTATATTATGTATGTATGTAGATGATTTAGCTATTTTTTGTAACAATGATAAAATGTATGAAGATATTGTAAATAAGATTAAAAATGTATTTGAAGGGGTTGAAAACAAAACCGATAAGTTTTTAGGTATGGAAATTGAAAAACATGAAAATGGTATTTATTTATCTCAGTGTGAATATATTAATTCATTATTGATTAAATATAATTTAGAAAATTGTAAAAGTGTTAAGACTCCAATTGTGAAAGGGGAAGATAAAAGTTTTTCTTCTACAAATGAATTTATTGACATTACTATGTATCAGGAATTAATTGGTGAACTTTTGTATTTAGCTAATAGAACTCGCCCTGATATTTCATTTGTAACATCTTATTTATCACAATTTAATCATAAACCAGAGAAAAGACATTATAATTTGGCTAAAAGAGTATTAAGATATTTGATGGGTACAAAAAAGAAAAAATTGTTTTATGAAAAAGAATTTGGTATTTTAAATGCTAGTTCAGATGCAAGTTGGGGAAATGCAGAAAATGGAAAATCATTTTCTGGTGGTGTAATCTTACTTGGTAATTCATTAATTTTATGGAAATGTCGTAAACAGAAAAGTGTTAGTCTATCAACATGTGAAGCAGAGTTATTTTCTATTTCTGAAATTTGTAAAGATATAATTTGGACTGTAAATTTGTTAACTGAATTAAAATGTAAAAAATTTATAAATAATGCTGTAACTTTAAATTCAGATAGTCAAGCAGCAATTCAGTGGATTAAGGGTACCCGTTCTTCAAATAAATCAAGGCATATGAATTTACGTTTTCATTTTGTGAAAGATTTAATTGAAGATACTGCAATAAAATTGGAATACATTTAAACTGATGTTTTAATTGCAGATTTTCTTACTAAAGCCACGAATGTACAAAAGTTACAATATTCAATGGAAAAAATTTCATTACTCTCATGATTTTTATGTTACTGTATTTGTTATATTTTATGTGTATTATGTATATGTGTTTGTGATATTGTAATTGTGTTTGAAAAAAAAAATGTATCACTCGCAGTGTTGGGTTGAAGCGAGCGAACTATTTTTTCTGGCGTAAGGATATCTGTGTGATGCGTCCACGCGTTCTTTTTCCCGCTTAATCCAACGCACTTCTACGGGGACCACACGATCTACACGCTGTGTGCTATGAACATTATTTATGCTGTGTGCAGAATTCTTAATCGTTTTATTTAATTGTCCATAATAAAGTGTGCTGTCCAGAAGAGGTCTGAAGAATTATTTTTACAAAAAGAACAACATAATCAATTGCTGCCCCGAGTATAATCTCAAAGAAAAGACTCACCTTTCTGTTTCGAATCACTGCCAAAATCTATGACACACCTGGACGGGAATTCACAGCACACCTGGTCGGGAATATCACACTGAATACTCTTGACTTCCTTCAAAATCAGCCGACGGAAATCAGCGTCTGTTTCGGCTTTCCTCCGCTTGTTTCTTTCGTTGATTCACCCAACACGATTCACATACAGTAAAACGGACAGCAGGCTCTCCGGGAATTTTCCAGCAACAGGAACACACTTTAACGATAAGGATGGAGACACCACAGGAACTCAGGAGAAATTTGCGTTGTTTAAAGTTCTTTTATTTTTCTCGCACACACGGCTGGCATTTTCTCTCTTTGTTATTTCTTTTTTCTCAAAAGTTAATTTAAATAAAAAAGGATTCGGGAATTTAATTAATTAGCTAAATGCCGATCCCACCTCGCTGCCACCAATTTAATTAGCTGTAACGTCTTGGCACAACATTGAAAATGTACGCTAAGCTAATTATTAAAGAATGCCTAGTTCGAGTCTGTCCGGAGTCTCTTCCTCCGTCCGCAGGGTTCAGTTCCGGGAATCTCTCGTCGTAGTCTATTAGGAGTCTTTCGAGGAGTCTTCCTTCGTCAGCAGGCCTCTCTCTTGGGTATCTCTCATAGGAGTCTGTCCGGAGTATCTTCCTTCGTCCGCAGGGTTCAATTCCGGGAATCTCTCGTGGGAGTCCATCACGAGTCTCTCAGGAGTCTTCTTCCCTTTCTGAAGTCCACTCTTTTAAACTCTAGGGGCGGGTTCACTCCACGCCCCTCATCAATCCCCATTGGCCGACCTCAGGGTTTTGCACCCGGCACCAACGGTCTTGCACGTCATCCATTCGTGCAGAGATGACAAAAGTCCGGTCCCTCTCAAAGGTTCCCGGCGACAAGGGCCCGGCTGACATCTGGCACTTCAAACACCTCGCCGCCGCCTGCAGAGGCGCCAGCATTCAAGACGTACAATCACTGCCCATGAATAGAAAATAATGCAGCGATGCCTAGCCCATAGTGTCCGCCAGACACACCGTCGCCGACGGTCCAGCTGTTCGGCACAGCACAATGCAGCTAAAATCACGTTTTCTCCCGCTGTGGAGCCTCTAATGAATAGGGGTGACTACTCCATTGTGACGACGTCACAGTCCCAAGAAAGGCTGGCTATAATGGTAGAGTAGCTCGAAAAAAGCTCTTAATTGGTAAGAGGAATAGAGTCAAGCGATTGAAATTCGCTAAAGAACACATTTTAAAGCCTCAACAGTTTTGGAACGAAGTCATTTTCAGCGATGAGAGTAAATTCAACATCTTCGGCAGTGACGGTCGTCCTATGGTGTGGCGTAAGCCAAATACCTCACACCACCCAAAACACACAATTCCTACTGTGAAGCACGGAGGTGGGTTGGTGATGGCTTGGGGGTGCATGGCTGCGTGGGAAAGCTAGTATTCATTGATGGAATCATGCACAAGATGGCTTATCTTAATATGCTGCAAAATAATTTGAAAGAAAGTGCTGATAAATTGGGACTGGGGTTGATTTTCATATTCCAACAAGACAATGACCCCAAGCACACTGCGTTTGTTGTAAAAGAATGGCTGATTTATCATTGTCAGGATCAACTTAATACTCCTCCACAGTCTCCCGACTTAAATGTTATTGAGAATCTGTGGTCCCACCTTGAGAGAGCTGTGTAAAAACATCAAATTACGAGCAAGGAACAATTGAAATCGGTATTGCAAGTAGAATGGCTGAATATTGCTCTCGAGACCACTAGACATCTTGTAGAATCGATGCCTCGGCGATTGGAAGTTGTTATATCAGCAAAAGAGGTTATGCTACTAAATATTAACTCTTTATGATTCATGATTTATGCAAGAAAATAGATGCATGTACTCTCAATTTTGTGGCTATTAGTTTGTTAATTTTCTTCATAAGTTATTATAAAAATGTTTAAACTGTCAAATATTTTGTTTTATCATTCAAAATAATGAATTGTGATCTAATAAACGTATCTATGCTTAAATGTTTTAATTATTTCCCTCATTTAATATAATTTTTTCATTTTAAACATTGATTCCCGTTTTAAAAGTAGGTGTACCCTCAATTTTGGGAGTAACTGTATATATTTCATGAATCATTATAGTTATTTATCATTTATGTACTCATTCTTTTGCTCTTTGCAATCAAATAATAATTTTTAATAGAAATGTTGCAAAAAAGTATTGTTTCAATAATTAATTTTTTAGCAACATGGTTTATTATTTGTTTCATTCAGTACTGTTGTTTGTTCTGAACTATTTCAACGGGGACCTGTTTTAGGTAGATTTTGATTTTAGTTCATACTAATTAAATGTTTTTAGTATTTAATTACATCTAATACTGTATATTAGATGTATAACAGAGATGTTAGATAGTATTATATGAGGTATGGGTGCAATGGTAATTTAATTTTTTTTCAGTTGAAGGCTTCCTAATATCAAATATATCTATATATCCTGAAATCAAAGAATATATAGATATATACAAAAAAAGAAACGAGCCTTACAGTAGTCGCATACGATGTGTAACATCTGGCATGTTATCGTGGTAAATTCGCAATAGCAACTTAAATCTTGAAAAAAAATGAATCGAGTATGATTGGAAATAATTTTCTATGGAATAATTATATCTTTAATGAAAATTTTATTTAATTAACACAAGGAGTAATTCAATTTTTTGTCAAAAATAATTATTCTTGTTCAATTTGGGGAAGAGCGGTAATGATAATTTATAACTAAAATATGACACATATACTTGTGTTTTCAAAGTATTTAAAAACCGTTGAAAAATAGCGTCAATAACAGTACCACTGTTAGTTGTTCGATTTGTGTTCATTTCAAGCTTGAGTTCATCATTCAAAAAAGCTATGAGTGGCTCGGCTTCTAGCAAACTGAAGTTAACACTAAAATCACCACTCAATATCATGGGAAGCGAGTGATAGTTTTTTTTTAAAAAAAAGCAGAACCACCTTCGGTATATGGTAAAAGTAAAAAATGTAGGAAATCTTTAATTTTTTGAAACGTTTGATTCGGAGAAATGTATACAACCACCGAAATCACTCTGTTTGTCCATTTTCAAAAAAGCATTTTGCCACACATATGTCCCCAATTTCTTGACTAACAATACCTAGTCCACTTGTTTGATGATAAGTAATATCCATATGTCGAGCCACAATATGTGAGTTGTTCTGTTTGCGATAGATCGCAACACCAGCTGCTCCGTGGCCCGGTCGTTTAAATTGTACGCAGCAATCGAAGTTAGGTATCGAAACACGTTCGTCATTGTGTAACCACGTCTCTACCTAAAGGACTTAGCTTCTTCTCTGATCCTAAAGTGAGAAAACTAAAACAAAGATCCCACGGCCTAGACCGCAGGGGGTGGGGGATGGGAGTGGAGCCCCTCCCGAATGAAGGAGGAAAACAGAACTTCACTGAATAGCGCGCGCTTCCCCGACTTCCTGTTAACATTTCCGTCCCTTTTCCCGAAATCACTCCCACAAATCTCCAGCAATAGAGAGGAAAGATGTTACACATAAAAAAATCTGTAAATACGACTCATAACTTCCACGGAGTGCCAAAAATGTACGATAGTGTCTTGGCTCATAAACAAGAATTATTCCTCAAACTCTCTCAAAGCCATCCAACCATCGAGACTGTACTTTTATTAAAAGAGAAAAGAAACTACAAATCTAGGTTTAATTGAACCCCAAGGGATTAATCAATCATCTCTATCCAGCCAACAAAACAGAGATCGCCTATCATTTCAACACCCTTTTGAAAACCCACGTTAACACCAATTGACGCGTCACTTTCTCAACAGGGGGTGCAAAGAAGGTTGATATTAAGAGGGAATCGCAATCTGCTCATGATTCCTAATTGGGGGGTGAGGACCGGATGTAGGGTCGCACGCGTTCTAAACCAAGTGTCACTCAAATGAGACGGTGGGCTTTCCCTGACCCCTTCTTCCACCCCCATCTTGAGATGACGTCACGGTGCGTCGTCCTTGGCTCACGCAACAGTGGTTTTGTGTGTTTCCTGCTTTTTTGTCGTCTTTCCTCTGTTTCTAGAGTCGTGGATACTTTCTCACGCTTCCAACTTGAGCAGGGAACTCTATCACGCATGCGCGGGGGTGGAAAAGAGAAATATATGAATGACACCCTTTTCTTTTGAATTGAGGTTAAATGTAAGAGCTATTTAAGAAAAAAAGAGAGAGGAGAAGAATAAAATAATATGTGACGACTGATTGAAAGGCAGAGGTTAAACACCTCCGAGAATTTTGTCGAGTTTATTTCAATCTGTTATTCCTGGAACTGATTTTGAATCTGAATGGAGTTTTGCCATTTGTTGTTTTCTTTTTTTGTTTGTTCGTGAGAGTATTCTCTTGTGTTAGAGAATATATAAAAAGATTAAATAGTATCATAAATTAAATGCAAAAATCTGTATGATATGGAAATACTTTTTTTTTATTCTCTCGATAAGTTTATAAATATTTAGATTGTGTTTTATATCTGTACAAAAACCCCAACCTCTTAGGCTACATATAAAAATTTTAATTCAAGTTTTCATTGAAAAAAGTTAAAACATAGATTTTCTAAGAACTTAATTTTTATATACACTGGTGTAAGAAATTAAAAGAATTAGCACACTTGATCAATTATTTTTAGAACTCACCAATTTTAATGGAATTTGATATGTACATACATTGATACAATACAAACAAATAAGCGTTCAGCAATTGCAATACACACACATATGATCGTGTGTAACACTCGTTGGAGTTGGAAGGTATGAAACTACGGTTGCAAAACTATACAGCTTACGCACCGTGATGTCATACTTGAAGTAAAGCAGTTTATCAGTTCTTGTGGCAATTAGTCCCACTCATTCAGCAAAGCGGTTTTCCTTTCCTGAATAGTTTTCGGAGAGTTGTCCAGAGCGTCCCAGACATACTTTATAGGGTTGCGGTCTGGAGACCTGGCTGGCCAATCCATACGGCGAATATTAACACTCTAGAAATTCGTCGACCAGAAGAACTCTATGTGGTCTGGCGTTATCGTCCATTAAAATGAACTCGGGGCCACATGCACATAACATAGGGTCCCAAAACTTCATTCCTATACCTCACACCCATCACAGAGCCTCTTTCAAAACATGGAGAGGTGTACTGCCATCCAACATGATGCCTGTCCAGATCATTAAACCTCCTCCATAATTGTCGATTTCATGGACATTGGAAGTTAGGTAGCGCGTCCCCGGTTCTCTCCATATTAGCGTATGGCGAGAATTGGTGTTAAGGCTGAAACGGGACTCATAAGTGAAAAGAGTTATCCCCCATTAATCCATACTCCAATGCCTATGCTGCCTGCACCATGCTAAACAGACTCTCCTATTCATAGACGTGAATGGGACGCAAACAGCATGTTTTCTGGCAAACAACCCTCTCTCATGAAGTCTTTTTGAAAGTCACCCTTGATACACGGGTTCCTGTGACTGCATACAAATAACGAAAGAGCTGAGATTCTGTACCCCTCTGTTACGCCTATCTATAATTGAAAAATGGCGATTTTCTCTGGCCATCGTGGATAACCTTCCCGATACGTTCTCTCTACGGATCCAGTATCCTGGAACTGTTACCATACGACACTGGACGTTAAATTGAACTATCAACAAATCTGGACTTGACATGGGCCTGCTCCTAGCCTCCCCACAAATAGCCACTTCATTCCATCATCTAAACGTTGATGGTTACTCATTTTTATTGTTGCAATTTGAATTTAACAGATTGCTTCAAAATAACACCAAGAAATTCACCGAGGTTTCGCTGGCGATCAAATGCATCTTAACTTGCACACGCTCATAAATCCTGTTTTTCTGCTGGCTCCAACTAAACACACGTGTACGCTACGACCTCAAATAATTTTAATTATAATTTGTCTCAATTATATATCTACTATATTAGCCTTTTTGTTGCAATTTTTCTGTATTTTCTTATAGTGATAGAAATAATAGCTATAGAGTAAGAAATTAAAGGTTGATAAGTTTTGGAATCATCCATATCTGACGTGTTTAATGCTGATGGATATAGGCAGCAGGCACGCTAAGAACGTGCCTAAGTTGCAGTAGATTTGGAGGTGCAAAAGATTGGCGGGTGAAAAAATTAAAACTACATCGGACATAACACCACTACGAAGCTTCCAACAAAAATTTCTAGATATTCAGAAATTTTTATGAAAAGGAGCAAGATGCGACAAAATAGGGGAAATACTTGTCTTAAACTTATCCCAAATAAATTGTTGGAGAACAGTTTCTGCAAGTATGGTAACATTTCAGAATGTATTTGAAGATGTAAAAAATAACAAGAGAGGAATATCTTCCTACGTCAAAAGAAAAACAAACTAGAAAGTACCTTCCCAAATTCAAAAGTCGAATTTACTTGATTCTTCCCGTGATAAACTGTACAACAGAAGGAAGCTTAAATTGTTTTCTTGTTTTTTTCTCTCTAATGGGGCTACGTATTGGTATTTTTTACCTTTGCAGACCTAGTTCGTTCCCCAGGAGCTGATATCGTATTTTAGCGCGGCACCGTATAAGCGACACCAATTGCCGCAAGTAATTTTGACGCCCAGTTTCCTCCCCAGATGGAGGAACCTGAACTCTGGCGATGCGAGACACTGAAATTGTAACGGGTATATCCGCGAACCTGTCACTAATCCTCTTGGGATAAATTTATATTTTTCAATTGTTGTTCTGTTGAAAATTTCTTCCGAAGAACACTTGAGTTAATCAAGTGAAAGGTTCTATTTATGCATTGACTTTTAGGTACGCGAAGTTAGTGGAGAGTAGTTAGCTAGTCGAAAATTAGTCGACGAGTAATTTCTGAATGATAAAATATTGACAATTGACGATTAGTCAACAAGATAGAGATTAATATTAACGACAAGAGGTAGTACTACGAGTAACTGAATTACAGTGATTAAGACCGTAGACGGCTCAAGTATTCCAAGAATAAGTGAATTAAATTGTATTCAAATATTAAGTATCCCTTGTGCCGTGTAATTTCTCCTGTCTTTAGTAGTGGTGTGAATTTCTTACCCTAGGTGGTTAATGTAAGTGAGAGAACAATAATATAGAAATGTTACTAAAATTTTGGCCAAATACCAATAAGCGCATCGCGTTTATTATAAAATGAGATCTATGGAAAATGAAAAAGGTGGACAGTTTTATGACTCAAAATGATATAATCGTGGAAAATTGATTACAATGATGCCTTTAAGGATTTTGCAATGATCAAAGGTCTAAGTAAACTTTTATTGTGCAAATACAATGATAGTGATTCAGCAAAGAATAAGAATGTATAAAAGTAAAAGATAGTAAAGAGATAAAAAGATGCTGATAAACAAGTTGAGAACAATTCATACAATAATTTGAGAACGATTTCATTAATATACAAAAGGGTGAGTGGGTAATTCGTGATGCCGTTAGATAAGAAAAGAACAAGAGTGGTCAAACCATGCCACTATCCTTTCCTTACGGCTACCGGTTGCCAATTCTGGACACAGCAAGTCCATTGCTGATTGATAATGGAAAAAGACCCTCCAAAGGGCAAAAACAAAAGGAGAAGAGTGTGAGAGTTAAGGGAAATACCATCCTAAACCCAAGCTGGCAATATAAGTGAAAAAGGGATGCTCTGGAAATATTGGGGAGCTAACAATTTGATTTGTCTAGGGTGCCTGGATGGTTAAAAATGGCGCTGATAGCCAGGCGATGTATTTGCTGATAAACGAAGTAATTAAAAGCTGAAGAAGATTCAGTTGAAGTAAAAATAATTCCTACAAATTAGGAAAAGTCTCCAACATTAAACATTTTGATTTTTAAAAGTTAATTTTGATTTGATAAATTGTGTGTGAGTTCACATCGAGCGTTATTTTCTATGTACTTCTATCCAAAAGGATTCAGGAATGCAAGTATATCATATTTATTTATTGATGATTAGATATATTTTGGAGGCAACTCATTACACGGAAGCACAAGAAAAGACAGCTACAAAACACAATGCCTAAACTAAAACGTGCAAGCGATGTTTAGAACAGATAAAAGCATTTTTCTTCTCTAATCAAAAGCCCTCAACTTAGTCAAACCAAAAAAAAACTTCTAAAATTTTCTTAAATCGCATTGTGCAAGCTAATTGATTGAATCTGCTTAAATATTTGATAATTTGACCTTATAGAATTAAAGTTTGAGTTACTATAGGAAATGGGTTAGACGGGTTAGTAAAATTATTTAAGTATCTCGCATTGTCTTGAAGGGTTCAAGACCAAAAGGAATTTAAAGAAAACCCGTCTCAAGATAATTGTAGCAGAAAGTCATATATATCGAATGTGATAAAGTAAATGACTTAATAGGGAGAAAAGTTAACTATCGTTTATATGGTATGTGTATTTTTTATGAGTTTATAACAGAAAAGAAGTGTTTATTTTTTTTACATAATTTTTAGTATAAAATTTTGCAGAAGTATTTGTTTCAATGATATATAGTATGGTAGAACACTAATTGCAAACATTGGTGAATTGTAGGCAATGTTCCAATAATCACAATAATACACATAACAAATATATGCATGTGAAATGTAAAAGTTCCTTCACAGTGTGGCTTAATCTATTGCTGAGAAATCAGCTACTTAGGCCTTTACGAATCCCGTAAAGAAATGAAGTAAATGCTTCCAACATGGAGTTTGTTTATTGATTACAATTACTGTCAAGAATTTTAAGTCTGAATCTTAATTATTCTTACAATCCTCGTTGGGGTTGATTAATGAAACTAAAATATAATCAGAATGAATTCCAAACTATCTATATGTAGCGGAAGATGTTCCGAGAGTAATGAAGAGCCGAATTCACACTCTGGCATCTAAATAAACATAGCCAAATCGTAGGGACCACCTATTCTACACTTATATCTATTGAAATATATTGAATTTTCAACTAAAACCTTTTTTTTAAAGTAACAGGATTGTAATAAAAAATGCTTTTTACAAGCTTTTATTTAACTTACAATGTATGTATGTAATTTGTTCGGGTGGAATCTTGCAACTCAATTTTGAAGCTGATATCTTCACCCTATTGAGCTGAAATTTTGTACACACGTTTAGTTTGGATGACAATGCATGTTTTGACCATTTATATTCCGATATTGCAATTAATTAAAAAGATATTAATTAAAAACATTAAACTAGTTTTGGGCGCCAACTTTGATATATCTGCATTGTTATATAATAATGTTATTTTTACAACAATGACAAAAGTTGGCGCCGAAAATCGGTTTTCAGCCAAACTAAAATTTCATAACGTTGCGCTATTGACTGTATTTATTAACTTTGTCTAAAAAATAATTACATTTCTACAACGTATGCAATTTTTTTACAAATTTCTATCTATTTTCTTCGATTTAAATTCAAAACAAAAAAAGTCGAGCTATTTTTCAAGTAGATTGGTACACTGTATACCTTTCTCAACGCTGCCAAGTTAAACTGAGATGGAGTATTGTAGAAATTCTTTAAAAAAATTTAACCAACTTTAATCTATGAAACTCGGACAAAAAATAATTACAGAATCGGAAGGATCATTTTTTTTATATATATCTTACCCATCAAAAAGGAATCCGCTAGGAAAACAATAAGAGAAAAATATTATCCAGAAATGCAATGTATTTTCAATTAAAAAAATAATTTTATATTAAAATAAATGAATTTTTTAAAGAAATTTTCTAATTTTAAACCTAAAAGTAATTTAAATATACCTCATTTTATCACCAGTAATCTAAACACACACTACGACATGTGTCTTTAAATTTAATTACAAATAGTATCTGTTAATTTTATTTGAGTTTTTTTTGTTTGAAAAATTACGGCAATTTTGTTTCTCTAGATGAGTTAGGTACATTGTAAAACCAGCTCATGGTTATTGATATCCATAAAGTGTGCCAAAAGAGAATAATTTGCAAATAAGGAGATTTTAAAAATAAGGAGAGAAAAAAAATCGAATCTGAGAAGAAAAATTTTGTTAAATAGGAAATGCACTTCGCTATTTGGAGTTATTTTACGAAGAAAAGAGTAATATGTGCTTGGGTCCAGGAAAAAGTTCTTAAAATAGAGAAATTCTCAAAATAGAGGTTCGTTACATGGAGGTTCGACTGTAAAAAAATAATACGATGGTTAATTATTTTTTCAAAATCAAGTTTCTAAAGATGACCTGAGCAATTAAAAAAATAGATTCTTACGTAGAAGATATCCAATGTCAAGCAAAATATTATCATTAGTTGAGAAAACTTTCTTTTTTGATTACAAAATGCGTTTTGAATTTTAAGCATTTTATTGATTAATACAAATATTTAAATGCCTTTTGAAGTTTTTTAATAACTAACTAGATTTTTCTTCTAACATGTTAGAGACATATATCCCTTACCTTCAAAATAATTCAAATAAATACTATATTCTTAAAGATTTTTCAAAAAATAATCAAAATTTTAATTAAACATTTAATAACTTCGTCATTTATTATGATAATTTCACGAAACCTTTTTTTCTTGTATAGAACAATATTACCCAAGATATGCACGAAGATTGACACAATTACGGATTTAAAAAAAATTGTGTTTTTCGTCTAATACTCTTTTTGCGAGAATTGATTCAGCTAAATCAGGGATGGTGAACCAGCGTTGAATGAGTTGAACAGGCTGAGAAACCTGTCCAGCGATAACTAAAAAGTAAAAAATAAATTAAAAATAAAAAAACTTTTTTAAGAACAAGCTTTTATTTAAACGCTCCTAAAGAATAAAATAACATTTTCCTTCAAAACTTATTTTACTGTCAACTTATAACGTCATTACACAATTTATATGATATAAAAGCTCGACGCGAGATTAAAGTACTCTTATTTACATAGTTTGAAATTTTTAAAAGTTAAAATCAATCAGATCAAGTTTTGTAATTTGCTTGTTTATCTGCAGAGGTAAATCTCGCAACAAGCTTTTATATCATATAAATTGTGTAATGACGTTATAAGTTGATAGTAAAAAAAAGTTTTAAAGAAAAATTTATTTTATTCTTTTTAGCGCGTTTAAATAAAAGTTTGTTTTTAAAAAGGTTTTTTTACTTTTAATTTATTTAATAGTTCCTTGTATAATGAAATAATATCTGATATAACATATTTAAAACTATACTGGTATAAGCAAATTTGAGATCAGGAAGTAATTTATCAATTAAGATGTACTTATTCGATAATGAAACTGAAAATTATTTTAGTACTTATGTATCAATACCAAACCGAAGACTTACAGAAGATTAACCTCGGGTCTGAGATTAATCGAAGGACTAAGAGTTACAGTAACCCATTTCAATCTATATTGCAGGCTTTCATCGTATAACAGAGAGCTTGTAAAACATATTTGATGTTACATGATACCAAACTTGGATTTAATACTACACGATTTTGATACAAAACGATTTTAAAAAGATGAATTTCATTTTCGCTAAATTGGGAGAGTTCCCAAATGGAATTTTTTTCAATAAGAATTCCCAATTTTATTGCTTCAGTAGTACGTAGCCGAAAATTAAAGAAAAAAAAAGAATTGTAAAGTTCTCTTTAGTTCCCATTCTGAAAGAACCGCAATATCGAAATGGATAAGGTCATTGCAACTACGTCAGATAAGTTTTGTAAGGATGTATAGTAATTCCTAGAGAAGAAGAATCTCAACCAATTTTGGGGGAAGGGGGGGGAATAAGCTGTAATTTCTAATGAGAGTACTGATGAAAATTAACTTTGTGATCTTAAACAGACATTTCTATTAATTTTCTAATACTATAATTGTTATTTTTTAATGTAACTTTTGTTTGTATTTTTAACTTTTGTATTTCATATTTTTGTTTTTGATTAAAAACTTGAAGATAACTTACTTTTTCGTTTGTGTGTTTATTGGAACGAAATTTTAGCTATCATAAAATTTTACATCTTAAGGCATGATTTCCATATAACACGGTGCACATTGCCTTGATTTATATTATTTCAAAGCTTTGTATAACACGGTTTGGATACAACACGGCACATATTGACTTGATCTAACCTCCTCGATTCTCTTGTATCACATGCGATGCAGAAGTTTCAAAAAATTTCGTGAAGGCCAAACAGCAAAAACAAATTTGGGAATGGTTGCATTACATGAAATACAAAGTGAAATACCTCATATAATTTCCTCCTTTAGTCAACACATGGCAGTACCTGTCCATGATAGTGATTTCTAGTAGCGTCTCAATCAAAACAAGATGCGTGCACGTCATCGAAATAAGTATATTTTTCTTATTTATATACACATGTTAAGCTATTTTTAAAATATGCTTTTACTTTGTATATGTACATTTTACTAGTTAGTAGCAAAAAAAGAAATTTTTAGCGAAATATTAAAGCATAATGTCTTGTGAAATTTGTATTACTTATGATACAATGGGACCCAGTCACTTATGAACATACTTTTTAAGTCAATTTTGTTTTAATCTTTGGTTATATATTTTGGGGGGGGGGGAGATTTGAAGATTGATAGAAGTATTTCTTTAGTTAAAACCTTTAGTTGGCATGTTGGCTTTTCATTTTTACCCATTTTTTCTGATATTTTTTTATTTAATAAGTATTTTTTAATGAAATATTTGACACCACAGATGACATTTTAGAGTTGATGAATCATGATGATTCTGATTTGAGTTCATTTTGAGAAATGAGAAGTACTTGGCCTTAACAGCTGTAGACTGCAAGGTTTTTCTATGCTTTACAGCTACTAGAAATGGTTTCAAGACATTTCACGAAATAAAAAAAATCTGTCGTTGTAATAATACTACTAAAATGTACCTAAAACGCCAATGAAACTTAATTTTCATGTTGAATTTATGAATTGTATGTATTGTGTGATTAAGGACTAAGATTAAATTAATTACTTCAATCTTGCTTAGTACTGAAAAAAATTGATTGTGGTGTCTTGTTCCTGATGTATCACATGTGATACATTCCCCCTCCCAGTTTCTCTAAATTAAAAAAAAAACTATTGCACTTTTGTACATCAGATTGATTAAAAAAACTACTTAAGTACCTCTTACAAAATATCCAGCTTTTATTTTTGTCTCGGGTTTCAGGAGGTTAAATTGTGTCCATACATAATTAATTTAATAAATGAAGTAATAAATAAATCTTGTATAAGACAGTCTCGATATAGCACGGTACGAATTAATCGTGTGTTATGCAAGAGACATTCTTACATATAATCACAGCTTTGTGGCTATATTTTTCAACTATAACTTACCAAGGATCACCAATCGCCTACGGTTAACACGTAAGTGCCATAATTAATGTTTGTAATACTTTTTTTGAATAAGTTTTTTACATATTTTCTCAAAATCAATCTGTGTTAGATTACTTTTATTTAAAACATACTTTTCCCAAACCTAACTATGCGGTTTTTCCCTCCTCTTTTCCACACATTCGAGCTTTTTTTTCTGTGTCAAATGCACAACATACTCAATATACTTTGTATAATCATGACCTCAAGTGAAATATAATGATGTTCTCTGATTATGCAATAACACATTATGAGGGTTTACATAATGACTTGAAGGATATTTCTCCGAATAAAAGTAGTACTAAACATTTTATGAATAGATAAAATAAGTATATTCGAATCAAATACAAACTAAAAAATAATATATTTACAAATCATAAACTTTTCTTAAAGAATCGCATGCTTCAAAACAATAATCTGACAATTTAGCGAAAGCTCAAAAATGTTCCGTTTGCTATTTAAATAATTTTTCGAAATTAGATTACTAAATTTCTAGCTATGAAAAATGATCGCTATTTTCAGATAAATGTGAACTAAAAGTGCAAAATAATTATAATAATTTAGTGATTAATTTATTACTCATTTTGTACCGCATTATCTTTTGGGGCCAATAAACATTTAGACAAGACCAAAACCAGCATTTAGATATAGTGTTTAAGTAGGTACAATAATTAAGGTAAATGCAAGAAGAAAACATCTCAAAATTTACTTTTATTTTTTCATAAATACAATGAATATCTTATATTTTGATGTGTGTCTTTAAAATTCTTTTGTGCATCCTTGAAACTGCGATCACTCTTATATTAATTATATAACGACGAGAGAAATTCATCACGATCAAGCAATTACTCTACACAATTTTGAAACATCTCACTACCACCATTCGAATGAACAGTCATTCACAAGTAAATAGTAAATAATTACTCTTTATCCATTTTGTAGTCAGGGTGTAGCAGGGGGTCGGCGAACCCCATTTTCTCGAGGGCCCCCGTGGTGCTTTCATCCTGTCCAATCCAATCCATTCCTACAGTCCATTCATCCCTCCCTACAATACTTATTAATTTTGTTTCTTATGCGTTGAAGGCTTTTTCTGATGACGTTTGCAAACAGAGAGAGCTTCATTCCTAGCGGAAGTGAACCGATTGTGTGGGTAAATACTGGTTAGAGTAGAGACGGGACTTGGGCGAGGGGAGAGCAATAGCAGAGAAAATGTTACGTGGAGGTCTTCAGAAAAGTTTCTATACTTTGTCCACTGAACTTGTTTTCTGTCTAATCTGCGAATTTGAAGCTGAATGTCTGGGAAGCCATACGCAATACAATCTCTCAGAATGCGGTACAGAGAGTTATTTTTATTTTCTTTATTATGGATATAATCACTATTTTTTTATATGCAGTCGAACCCTGATTTAAGAAATCCCTATTTAAACGAATTTTGCGATTTAATGAATTTTTCTTGTTCTCCAATAAAAATGAAGGCAAAACCCCTATGTAACGAATAATAAACCCCGATTTAATAAATTATTTTAACAGTCCAATTTTTTATTAGCTTATTTTAGAAAAAAATCAGAATTTTTCTTTCAAATGGGGGGAAAAAAGAAAGTAATCCGGAAAAGAGAGAAAGGATTTTTTTTGTAAGTAGCAAATTAAGACGGGAAAGGATACAGACTATTATTAGACTTTACAGGTGCAGATGAGTCATGAGAGTGTAACCTCTGGTGTGAGCTTTGAATAAGGCAGGGAACTCCTTTTTTATCTCCTTCTTCTCAACCCCGAGGATATTTTAAGATTTTAACAATTAGACTACATCTGATGACGGACTGTCTATGGGTGCAACTGAATTGCTGGAAATTGTTGATTTTTCAAAGCTAATGAATAACGCTGATGCAGAAATTGATAATGGAATTCTAATTAAAACTGTTACAATTTTCTAATGTTTTTCATTGTTTGAAAACTCAAAAAATAACTCAAGCAACATGATGCAAATGACGCAGTATTTTCTTCTCTGCATAAAGTTGAAAAAAACTCTCTCGAGTCAGGAATCAAAAATATTGTCAAATATCTATTAGTCAGTATTTTTAAATCTCCAATTAACTGGTGTGTAATATTTCACGAATAGTATTTTTATCTTTTGAAGAGAAAAAGTGAGTGATTTCAAACTAAGAGTATTTTTTGTGTGTAGTTGTTTATTATAGAACTTTAAAAAAGTAAGTGCAAAAGTTTTGAATTTTGTTTTGACCCCGATTTAACGAACACAATGCTCTGTCCCGATGAATTCATTAAATCGGGGTCTAACTGTTTTTAGAGGCAGCGGTAGCCAAGTGCCAAAGGCATCGGATCATGGCTAGCGTGTCATGAGTTCGATCCTAGTACCACCGAAGACACGCCGGTAGGGGAGCGATGCACGTTAAATCTGTCGATAGCTCAAACGTCCTCCCGTTGGTGTGGTAGTTAGGAGAGAGAGGTGCCAGCTCAGGTGTCGCCCGCGTCACTTGACCGTGGCTCAAAATTACGCGGACCGTCCCAAAAGCCCTCGTGTAGCTTAACAGTGCGACGTTAATATTCACTCACTCACTGACTGTTTATAAACCTTGCATAAAAAGACATTCATTCAAGATTCTGAAGTCTGATAAAAGTATGAAACAAAAAACTGAGGGTATAATAACAATTTCAAACTCCGTAAAGGTCATTGATGTCCGACTTAATAACTTTGAAAAGGGGTCAAGTGATACAGGATGACATTTATAAAGTAGTATTTATCTCTCCAAATTTTCACTTCACGCTAGTAAAAGATTCGCAGATTAAATTGAATTTAAGTAACACACCCCTATTCAAAGATGATTTAGTTGATTCAGATTCTGTCAACTTAACTTCATCATGGATGGTCACAAAAGTCCCGATATCAAGTATTAAGCTGTCGTATCTTTTACAATGTAATGTCGAATACAGAAACCTGATGTTTTATATTGACACTGAAGCTATTTTTAATTTAAGAATTTATAAATAATGTTTCATTTTTAAGTCTTAACAGCATATTTTTTTGTTAATAGAACTATTTCTAGGGGTATCCGTGGATGGAAAAACGGGATATCTTTGTTTACTGTCGTTATTTTTCACTAAATTTCTTACGAGAAATTCAAAAACAAACATTTTAAAAGTTTTCCTACTTCAACTAATAGTAAACTAATCATAATTTAGATTTGGATACTAAAATCGTAAAAAGTTCTCATTTCTAAAAAAAAAAAAACTTTTCAGACTTTTCAAATGGAAGAACAGTATAAAACTGATGAAAATGTTTTGTCCAATCAGTATGTGTTGGACATTATTCATAATGATGTCAAACTATCTGATTTCAAAGTCATTAAAAATGAACTTTGTCATTTAAAATAATTTTCTGTGAGAAAACTTAACCTATATTTATGTTAAGAATGATAAAATATGAGTAAAGTAAATGAACGAGTATTTTTTAAACATTAAATTAAATAATTAAAATACATTAAATGAAATATAAATTAGTTAAAAACAAGTTTCTTACTTATTCTTCTTACTTCTTATTAAAATTTACTTCTTATTCAATTTGCCTGAGTGATTTTCCGTATATAAACATTCTTGATTCCCTTTTTTTCCAGAACAGTAGTTTGTTTTATTATAATAACAAGTATATAGAAATATTATAATTTTATTCCAAATATTTTTTACCTTCGTATATCATTGGAGATATTTTCCCCCATAAACTATATTGTAAAAATGTGGTATATCTTTAATGACCCACAAAAGAAACCCTAACAAAATCCAAAAATTGTATTAAATAAAAGAAGCTATTAGTTCTAAGGTCTAATTTGCGTTAAAAATAAAAGAATATTTTTGGTAAGAAAAAAAAAAGTATCCTTTTATCAAAGTTAATGAAATACTACTAGCTTTGAACCTTCTTTAGATCAGTAGCTATTTTTTACTAAGTAAAATCTTGATCACAGTATTTCTTTTACTATCCAGTCACAAGAACTATATCATGAAGGAATACTATATTTAGATAATTTTTGTAGATGTCTGTAAAGAATTGCCCAGAAAGCCTTTTACAAAAAACTTCTTTTTTAGAACCTCAGTTAGACGTCATATATGACACAAGCTTTATATCAATGCTATATTAAAACTTCGTGTGGTTTTGCATTAAAATAAATAAAAACCTTCATTGTGCTCTTGACGATTTTTGGCAGAATCGAAATCGAATCTCAGGTAAATCCCTTTTCTAAGAAATTAATGAAGAAAGGGTAAGGCGTCGTTAAATACATAAAATCAAATATTTGGGAAATGGGACAAAAATAACTTTTTCTACGTCTCCTATTCATTTTTATACTTCAAAAATGATTTTTAATGTGTTGTTCAAGTACCAATTACATTAAACAATACTAATGATTAAAAATTACAGAGCTTAATCTATTTTAAAACAAACTGATATGTAAACTTTTAGCATAACCCAAATCGGGATACTGTGGTAACTAGTTACGTTCTTGTCACCCGATCAATAGCAACTAATGATAAAAAATAATATATAAATGTTGAATACATGAAACTAAATTAAAAATTTTGGTAAACATAACAAAAAACAAAATTTTGCATCATTTTTTTTGTGTGCTTTTTTTAAGCATAATTAATTTTCTCCCTTGCACTATTTTCATGCTGCTAATGTTTTAATTACAAAAAAAAATACTGATATTCAAAAAGTATGGTATAACCAGTTTAATTTGAACAAAACACACCATATAGCCATTTGGGGGAAGTATAGTCTTTGGCAGAATCAAATTTGGATCTTCTCTAGCTAGTAATGTTGTTGCCAACAGATTATTGGCAATTAATGATACATCAGGGAAAGACATAATTTTGTTATGCATGTATTAAATTTCATTAAATATTTATGAAATGTGAAGAAAAAAATTCAATTTTACATGTGCTATTTATTTAACACTTTTTAGATTTACATAATTCTTCATTACACAGCTTGATGGCTCGAAAATTATCTTTCCATAATTTCAAACCTAACCTATGCGAAAAAGATGTTCTCTGGTACATAAATAACGAGATAAATAAAATGAAAGTTTTTATGCTTATGTTAAGTACTTCAAAGGGAAATGAAGTTTAGGTATTTGAGTTCTTTCTTATGGTAAAAAAATCAAAGTATTGTGTGTGTTAAATTAAAACAGGTATTTTAGAACACTTTTCTACATTTATAGCAATGAGAGAACACATACTTAATTGTTACAACAGGAACATTTAGCAGTTTCTTTAATATTAAATTTTAATATAAAAAACCTTCTGTCAAAATTACTGTGTGCAATAAAGCGGAAGATGGAAAAAAGCTTGGGCTGAACTGATTTGACAGTGCAGGGCGAGAGAGCCATGTTTTGAGAAATGTTGCAGTTATTATTCCCCACTCAATACTCACTTATCAGTAATTATCGTTTTTAATTATTTACACTGAAAAAAAATTATTATTTCGGGTGTGAATCATCTAACCCAAATTAAGTCTTAACATCCTTTTTTCGAAAATTCAGTCTTTTGGGGCAATTCTCAACTTTGAAATTATTTTAAAAATTTTTTTCCTAATCTGCTACCATAGAACATCTTTTTCCGCACAGGTAGGTTTCAATAAATAACAATTTTTTCTCCATACAGTCACTATCCCCCCCCCCATTACATATAGCTAGATTCCATTGCAACAAACAATACCGACTTTAAAAATGTAAAAGATCATGTTTAATCTGAACTAAATTGGAGAGCCATGCAATCGTATAACCATACTGAAGTTGCAACTGAAACCATACCATGGCACTTGAAGCAATATATACCCGTCCCCTCGAGCGCGGGAGCAGAAAAACGCGGTAGCCGAGGTATTTTATGAATGAAGAGAAGGAAAAGCCGTATATTGTCTCACATCATCTTTTGTTTTCCATTAATGAAGTAGTATCTGTGTAGTAAAGGACGAACCCCAAGGTCAATCGTGGAAGGCCCGTGTAGGTTTGACACTGAAACGGGAGCTTCATTCACTCGCTAATCTCCGGTGGAAAATACCGATATAAATAATATGCTGTCTCTTTCAACCATTTTGCAATGCGCTATTTATAGCGTTTAATGTATAAAGAAAGCAATATTGCACTCGCGAACAATAGGGAGTGTTTGCATTAGCAAAGAGGCTGTGTGTGTGCATCTGCAGAAGGGGGTTAATCATGTTCGAAGACATTAGCGTCAAGAGGAAATTCGTTATTACTTCAACAAGTGGGGAAGAGTTCTGTGGTGTGTGCTATGGCTGCACTGAAGACGAAATGATTGAGATGGTATGTCATTAAAGTGGTAATGATGGAGTTTTTTTTGAGTTTTCAGGTATTTTGAGAGGCTTTAAGATTTTTTCACATTTTGCTTAAAACAAGTCAGGTGTTCTATACAAAATAAATAGTGAAGATTAGACTTTTCCGGTGTAATAACTTATGTAACTAAGATTTGTGTTACGTAAATAGTAAACCAAAGTACTCATCGCTGCAGGAAAGAGTAAATACAAGGTACTTAAAACTCTGGTGAGATGAGAAAATTTTTAAATTAACTATTTTCAAATGAATAGGGGGTCAAGATTTTTATCCCTCATTTTTGAGTTTTTTCAGAGAATAGACAGTTTAGGCCAAGAAATGCATTTTTGAAAAGCATTACAATGAAAACCATCTATTCTATGATATTTTAAGTGGTACCAATTTAGTTTTTGAATCAAGCTTCATCTTTATTCAGAAAAATTCAATTATCCTTAAGAAAATTTTTATTTCCTGAGAGTGATATTCAAACATTATTTAATTTTCCATTCAACTTTCAGACAAAATTTTCTCTAATTCCCCTTCCCCTAAAAAGTTCATTTTTACTAAAGCATTGAATGCTGCTTAAAGACACCATATCCAATTATCAAATTACAATGATCCACTCAGTGGTGTAGCGTGGGGGTGCAGAGGGGGCCATGGCCCCGGGTGGCGTACAAAAAGGGGCGGCAGCAAGCACCACGATATTTAAATTCAAAAAAATATTTCTAACTCCAAATCGCGTCCGCTCTGACACAAGCCAAGCGGGATCACGCGGATGTGACCCGGCTTCTGGCGAACGATACTGTGTGAAGTCAATGATGCTTAAAATTATTTGTAAACAGAAGGACTAAATGTCCATCAATGTGCTCAAAAACTACGTACTTTACAGACCGTATTAGAAGCAAAACGAGAGGAATTCGTGGATGGCGTTTTAATATATTATAGATGTTCAGTTATCGTTCGAAGATGACTTGAGGTGAACAATGTTTTCTTCAATCGACAGAGTAACTTCTGAAATTCGAGAAAGATTCCAACAGTTGTAGAATCTAGCGCAAAAATATGCTTTTTTAAGGTCTGAAGTGATATTGAGCATGGGCGAACTTAGAGATCAAGTTCTTTAAGACATTAATAAAGAATTCCAACTTAAGCGCTTACGTCTACAAGCTTTCGAAGCTGCAACAGACCCAGGGAGTAAAAAAGATCTCACTAGGTCAGGCTCTCTGGGTTTATTAAAATATATTATTGAGTTCAAACTTGAAGATGGCTTACCAAACATTTTCATAATGTTGAGATTTTTTTTAACATCTGCCATTAGTATAATGCCAGTTGCGAGAGAGGCTTCTCTAAGCTAAAATTAATCAAAAACTATCTCAGATAGACTATGTATACGTTAAGGCTAACAAGTTTAGCTATTCTGGCAATTGAATATGACATACGTATTGATATTGACAATTGTATATAAAGGATTTTGCTATGAAAAAAACGCGAAAAGTACATTTTTAATCATTAAAAAATATTTAAGGCTGCTTTTTTTTTTACTTTTACTAATTTTCTTCACAAATAATTAAAATAGAGAGGTGACAAATTTCCGGTCGGCCCCAGGTGGCGAAGGCCTATGCTACGCCACTGAATACACTTGAACTATCTCCACTAGCGTAACTAGTCTTAAGTGGACCCTGCATCAAAATTCCTTGTGACATTTTATTTGGGACCCATTAACATTTTATGATTCTTTTCTCACATATTTTGGGGCTCCGTATCAAGCTACGGCTCTGACTAACACACAATTCTCTCTAGACTACCAGTTAACTACTTCATAGAACATTTTGCAAATGAATGAGTTGGTTTTGCAGATACAAGAGTCATATTCGGCAATAATGTGCCAAAAACACTTGATATATTTTTAACTGTACTATATAAATAATAATTACAAATTCATATATAGGATCTAGAAGTTGTTGTTACTTATCTCCTTGTCTAGCTTTTGCTAGACGAGATCTATGAGTTTATTCACCCTCAGAAAGTCAAATAGCGTAGAAAGATCCAGCGTAGGACAAACCCAGGCATTCAAGAATATGAGTCGGGGAATCCTGCTCGATGTTACATTTTGGACTAACCGGATGGGTTTTATGGCCACCCTGGAAGGTAAGGTTTCTTAAATGTCCACTGAGAAATCTGGAAATTGCCGTCTGGGTGCGTCTGTCGCAATTCATAGCAAGGGATCTTCCAGGGAAGTCAGCTCGTTATCAAACATGAACCGAGGGGACGAGCCGAGTCTTTTTAACAATATGTTTTCTGGCAGAGTACAGCTTAAGATAGGTCAGAGTGAGTGAGAGAGTGAGAGAATATTAACGTCGCACTGATTAGCAACACGAGGGCTTTTGGCGACGGTCCGCGTAATTTTGAACCATGGTCAAGTGACGCGGACGACACCTGAGCTGGCACCCCCTCTCCTAACTACCACACCACACCAACGGGAGGACGTTTGAGCTCTCGACAGATTTAACGTGCATCGCTCCCCTACACGGCGGATCTTTAGTGGTACTAGGATCGAACTCATGACACGCTAGCCATGATCCGATGCCTAGACCACTCGGCCACCGCGGCCACTTAAGATAGGTCAGGCAATTAGATGTAGCCATAGCCTCTCTGGCACTCTTCTTCGCCAAGGCAAGCAAAGACGGGGATTCTCAAGCTGGTAGGATCTAGAAGTAACATGAAAAAAAGAAAAGAGAGAGAGAGATCTATATTAATTGAAAGTATTAAGAGTTAAAAAAGGGAGGGGGCGTCATTTACATTCTTTCATCAAATATAACAGATAATAAGAATCGAATAAGAGAGAATATTACCCAGGTATATTTCGGGATCGTAAATTCTCCATTCATTTAAAATAGGAGAAAGCCTAAAGGATTTAGAATTAGGATTAGTTAACCATTAAAAATGTCAATCCTTTTCAAGTGAAGCAATGTCGGAATAAAGAAAGTTATACAATCATAGCGGAAGTCCAGTGGTTTAGTGTTATTGGCGAGGAAGCGCGATACACAGGTCCGGGGTTCAAATCCCGGGCTGGGCAAGGGCGACTCACCCTTTCATCATACCGACCTTTTACCATACCGACATCATCAATAAATGAGTTCTAAGCTTGCTTCGGAGCTGAACACAGGGGATTTCACGTCAGACTGACCACTTAACCGAAACATCTGCACATGCACCCCTACGCCTAAGGTCACGTATACTGAGATAAGCACAGTAGACCTTGGCCTTCCTGGGCTGTTGCGCCACTGAGTTCAGTTCATATTATCATAGCTGCCGATTTCATGCTAATCGAAAACGATGATAAACCAATAGTTCGTATCATATTAAATGTTTTAAAGATATTAAAGGAAAAATTACTGCATAAAAAATTTAACATTATAAGAATAAGTGATAGTAACCAATCAGGAGAAAAAAATAAGGAATATTTCCCTTTGTCCATTGATACTCTAACCCAGAGGCTGCCAATCAATCGTTCGTGAAAATATTTGATAGTCTGCAGAGAAAGGGGGACATTATTTATATTTAAGATTCATATTCAAAAACAATGAGGTTCAAGACGTATTGTAGAATATGTTTTAGCCTTTATTTTAGCGAATGTTTCGCTACTTTTGCAGATATGTCAACCATAGAAAACTGGTAGCATAACACATCTGATTGCTGAAACTGCTTTAAGTGGCCGATTTGTTCTCGCTTTCCATGTGAAGTTCGTTTCAGTGATAAGGAAATGTAAGTAGAAACGTCAAAATGAGTGACAATAGAGTTATAGCCGAGTACACACGGAGTACGGGCTCGTTAAATCTGTGGGTCCGAATGGTGTCGCCATCTATCTTGAGCAAAATCGTACTGTCACCTTCATGGGCTCAAAGCTTAGGCTAACGTCAGGCGTATCTCTAGCCCGTTGCCATGGTGTATTTCGTGGGTTTCGATTTGACTACGTCAGACAGGTGGTATGAGCAACAACAACAATATATAGTTATAGTGGTCCCTCATATAGTGGTCAGTTATATTAGCAGTCAGCCAAATACAAACTTATACACTTAGCGGTTCTCGATGGCGGCGATCACTGCTCTAGCCAAACTAATGGGTGAAATGTAATCGTTTAAATGACGGATGAAACGTTCAGAAATCGTGGTTCATAACTCTGGTAATGAATACGACCTTTAATTTCTCTGATAGTTAAAAATAGAACGAAGAAATGTTTTCCATAACTTGTGGTAAAAAAATTATGCGGATCAATTAATATGGTTTTAAGTTTATGTAAGTAATTCAAAACACATTAATATTTTTTTAGAAATGTAGAATTATTTTTATGAAATAGTAGGCTAACAAAGAACAAGTCAAGGAATTAAAATGAATAAATGGACTATAATAATTTTGTAACCGACTAATAATGTAGTTTATTGCTTAAAGTGGTATAATCTCTTTTTCAAAATTAAATTTTTAAGTGTTGTTAAAATTTCACTCGCATGCAAATATTCATTGCGAGACTTACGCGATATCCGAACTTAATGTATCTTCTTCAGAATGTCATATATAAAGTTGTTTTTGATTCTAAACCCTTATATTTTAAAGTCACTGCATAATTCATAATTTTTTTTCACTGGTTTAACCTTTACTTACTATTTACTGACTGATTTTATGCTCCGTTTTATTGTATGTGTGTTTTTTAGGGAAAACATTATTTCATTTTATTTATGAGTAGCCTAGTGGTTAGAGCATCGGACTCCTGACCGGAAGGCTTAGGTTCAATGCCCCATGCCACCAAATACCCTCCGAGTACACACGGAGTTCGTGCTCGTTAAATCAGTGGGTCTGAAAGTCTTGTGGGTGGTCACAGCAGAAACCACGGGTGCAGGAGAATATTTGCCTCCTCTCCAGTTCCATGCCTAAATTGGGGAGGTGGAGATGGGTGGTGTCGCCATCTATCATGTAGAAATCCAACCTGTCTCAGGCTCTGGCAACTTCACGACAACAACATTTATACAATATAAACTGAGCTTATGGGTGCCTAAAAGAATCCTTATTGTAAAGGCAAAAGCCATCTCTTCCTATTTAGTTCAATGGATGGACGATTTAACCAATAGTTCGATTGCATAAATAGCGATATATCTGAAGTGACGTTTTTGTCCGTCTCTGTTAGTTTCTATTATTATTTAATATTCCAATCAGTTAAGTGAGAAACAATGTTACGCAAGTTATAATTATTTTATGTGAGTAATGAATATGATTATTTGAATTGATATAAAATAACTGAGTGCATGTGTGAGTGAATAATCGAATGTGTTTGTGTGAGAGAGTATGAGTGCGAATAAGTAAATGCATGTATGCGTGTGTCCAGTGACGCACACAAGGGGGTCCTGGGGGTGAGGACACCCCCCAAAGCTCTTGAGTTTTTTTTTTCGATTGATGATAATCCTATATGTATATAAAGCAAAATTTAATTATGTACTTGTTTTTAACAATTTATTTTATTAATTAATGCTAATTACTAATTCAATAATTTATTTTTTACTGTTTCTTTAAAACAAAATCAGAAGAATCAATTGGTGTTGTCTTGAGATATGATACGAGTTGAGAGACTTTCGACCATGGACTACCCCCTTGAAAAAATTTTGTGTGCGCTACTGAGTGTGTCTATATACGTATGTGTGCGAATGAGTGAATATGGGAATATGCATATGTAAATGCAAGTGAGTGTGTAAATCAGTATCTGTCCGAGTGCATATATTGAGAGTAACTGTAAATGTGAGTGTATGCATGTGTGTGAATGAGTAATTGAATATGTGCTCGAGTGGGAGTGAGGATGGGAGAGTATGCATAGGTGTGTGCAAAAACGAGTGAATGATCAATTGAGAAGGTGTATGAGCGTGTAATTATGTAAGCATTACATGCAAATGAGAGTGATTGTGTGGGTATGTGAGTGTTGTGAGAGTGAGATATGTGACTAAATATACGAATAATCAAATGTGAGTGAGTAAGCAGTTAAATGCATTTTTGTGTTGTGGAAAAATGTGTAAATGTGTGTATGTATATGCAAATTGGAATGAGTAATTGTGTGAGCGTGTATACAAAAAACAGTGAGTAATTGAGTGTGAGCGTGTATACAAATAAGAGTAAATAATTGAGTGTGAGTGCGTATACAAATAAGAATGAGTAAGTAAGTGTGAGGGGGTATACGAATAAGAGTGAGTAAGTAGTTGAGTATGCATGTGAGTGCATGAGTGTACAAATACAAATAAGTGTATGAGAATGAATGTAAATAAGTATGCTAAAGTGAATGTAAGTGAACAAAAAAAATTCATTGGAAAAGAAAGAAAAAAGAAACATTGGAGTAAAAATTCAATTCTCTAGAGCCTTTGTCTATATTGTTTTATTGCTAAAAATATTTAAGTCGAGCATGAATATTTAAGTGTCATGTTTCTTAATTACCTAACCTACCGCGAGAAACGATCTTCAAACTGAGAGCAAACAGCTCACTTTTGAGTACTTCACATTCTCAAAAAGCTCCGATGCACGCTTACTCAAATCTGAGAATCGCATATCTCATATGGAGACACAAGTACATTCTCATTTTTGAACCTGTTACGGGATCAAATTTTTTAGAATGAAAATCGATATGAGTATATAATGCACTCATATTGAATTTGTTAATGTATCAAATATGAGTTAAAACAATAAAATGAGTATGTAGCATTTATTTTCGGTACTGTTGTATCTAATATGAATTTTTAACAGAAAAATATTTATAACCCAAATCTTAAGGGATTTAAAATTTGATACCCTGAGTTGTAAATTTTCACTTTCTACATCTTACGTATTATTTTATTTTCATTTCATGAAATTTTTACACTTAACTTCGAAATCAAAATTCATTTTACGTTTATTGTGTGTAACAAAAAGGTACTCGCATATTATCGCGAAAGTGCCTAAGTTAAAGATAACTCGCCAAATTGGCAGTAACGATTTCGCATGTGTCCTACGCGCTGAATTAGCAACCATGTACTTCGTTTATATAATGTCGCCAATACGGTGGCGACAATAGCAAGTATCGACAAAAATATTACTTTTCGAGAAAAAAAATGCAACTATTATTTGATCACAAACTGCATGTCTTCGAAACTTTTACCGCAAATATAAATCTTTGAAACTGCAAAAATGAATTCGATGTAATAGTTAAACAAATGTGTATGCATTTTGAACTAGTTCCAGAAGCAATTTGATTCATTATTTATATTTATGTTTCTCTAGAAGCATTATATTGTTTCCTTAAAATCATATACAAGCAGAAAATTAACTTTATTTAAAAAATCAGCCCTTCAATAATAAGTTATTAGAATATCTAGGAAACATTATGATAAATAACAGATTTTTCTAAGTAAAAATTTCAAAACAATGCAGAAAGAAATAGCTTTTTACATATTATGTAACCTGAAGAAAAAACCTTTTGACTAAACTAACACTCATTAGGCCCAGGTGTGTAAGTACTCTTTATATCAATTGTTTGTTTAAATAGAAACATCTATCCACTGGAATAAGAAATGCATTGCTATATTAAAAATTAAGATCGTTTTTTTGTTAAATCAACTGATTTTACACTCTCCTATCACCAAAGAAAACAAATATTATAGTTTTAAGTTAATGGTTTTTTTTTAAATTAAAATACTTAAAAATTTCAGTCCTTAGAAGAATGTAAAAACAACTAAAACAGTAGATTTTTGCATTAAAAAACATTAAAATAAACAAGTTTTTAACCAACTGGAAAAGAGTTTTTAGAGAAGTTTTCTTGCACCCATTTAAAAAGAAAAATAACATCCTAAGGAGCAGCAGAATCATAATCTAGCCATTTTTCTACTTTATATAGCATTTTATTTTCAATTATTCACTTTTAACAAGAAAAATAAAA
>BMAO01033791.1:0-59630 GCA_019973975.1 Trichonephila clavata | reverse complement strand
CTCGCAGTGTATGGCGTGATGGGATGTTGTATAAACTTAATGGAGCCTCAAAATATTTTGAAAGAATTTGTGTAAATTCAAAAAGCGTTTGTTGAATTTGACATTGTGTCATCTTACTCGGACTGAAATTCCACCTCTAGAAAATTATTATACTACTGCATTAATTTAATTGATAAATTAGAAGAAATTCCCCCAAGCAAACTTATTTCAGGGACTGAGACAGAATTTTGTATGTAATGTGCCGAAGTTTTCGCTCGAAACTTGTACGTTAATTAATCAAATTTTTAAACACTTAATAATGTGATGCGTTCTAATACGCGTCAATTTCTTATGTTTCTTTGATCGCATTATCTTATTAATCAGAAATTAACAATATAAATTTGTCAGTATTTACAAGCAAAAGTCCTGTTTTACGAACAACAAAATATTAAACATGCGTGTATAAATATAAGTAAAATTCGTACACTTCTAGAATTTATAAATGATTTTTAATGGACAAAAACCACTTGGAGGTACTGGGGATCGAACCCAGGGCCTTTCACATGCAAAGCGAACGCTCTACCACTGAGCTACACCCCCGTTGAGCTGTCTGTCATGTCAAAATAAATGCATTTTACTTATTGCGTATAAGAAATTTTTAGAAATGAGTCAGTGTCATCAGTTTATTTGATCTATGAAAGATGAATAAATATTCTAGTGTCGATTCTGCAGACTTCAAAGCAATCTTCGTGTGTTTCAAGATGAATAAGTATTTATATTCTTTTGTCAATTTTATGTTCAATTAGCAGGACATAGGTCCCGACTAAAAAGCTACCTAATTGGATTTATGAAATACTTAACAGAATATTTTTCTTAAAAAATTGTTCTAAGTTTACACATTTATTATATTTATGTGAATCAATTGCAAAAAATGCAGAAAGAAAACTATGAGATTATGTTGCACGATTAAAATAACTCGGCATTAATAATAAATATTAAAATATTCGTGAAAAATATTATCCAATGAAAATAATTATTAATCTTTGTTTATTTACAACGAAAAAATGTTTTACAATACAAGAGCGAGGTTTTTAATAATATTTGTATAATATGTACTCTAATACTGAAGAAGGAATTAAAAACTCAAAAACTGATCCAATCTTACTTTCTAAAGTTTGTGGAAAAATATCTAAAAGAAAATTAAACGTATTAAAAATAAGTACTTTTAAAAGATTATAGTAAATTAAATTTTGTTTTCGAAAAGGAATTATTTATTGAAAATATACAATCCCATTATTTTTCTGGACAAGGCTATGATATCGAAGAACAAGTTAAAGCTGTTTATAGCAACAACAACAAAATAGTTACTTGAATAATTTTATTAAATGTAAGCATTCTTTTCGTATGTATTCAAAATTAATACTATTATATGTTCTAATGGTAAAGAAATGAGAAAGCACCAGAATAAAAAATTCTCTAATTTAATGTGGCCTCTGTAAATTATAAAATGCATAGAAACTTTAAAAAAATGGTTCTTGCGCATTCTTCTCTTTAACCGGAGTTTGCAAAAATATTTTGGCAAAGTTCATATTTTTTAAAAACGTTCAATTTTTTGCTGAGTTTTCAATGAATGAAAAATTTATTTCACTAAGAGTAAGAGTAAAAAGATGTGTGTTCCTTGAATAAAATTATGATATAATTTTTTAACAGCATTGGCATAGTGTGCTAGTTTGTACGCTGTTCTTGTTTTTTTTCCCGTTTAACAATGGATCAAAATTCATCACTAATTGCTCTCCAATTGCTTCAGGGTGGTCGTTAATAAGCAATCAAATTTATAAATTTCTTTTTTAAAAAATTGGAGGTGCTGGGGATCGAACCCAGGGCCTTTCACTTGCAAAGCGAACGCTCTACCACAGAGTCACACTACACGAACATTTACATTACACACACAACTGATTGAATATACTTTTCCTGTTTGCCAAGCTGTTATGAATGTGCAAATGAATTCACGTATAAAGAAATTAGAAAGAAAGAGAAAAAATCCTTGTGAATGTAAAAACACTAATTATATCTTTGATTTAAAATCATGTGCTGGTTGCTTTCGAACAATTGGTTAAAATTTTTTGATATATTCTTAAGCAATGTTATTCAAATATTATTTTATCTTTAAATTAATATTTATTAAAATGTCTCCTTATATTCTCTAGTTTCAATTAATATCAGCTCATGCATATTTAACTCTGTCAAATGGGAGCTAAAAGAGAGAACTATTTGTAGAGGTTGTTCTCACTGTTATTGTAATTCACATCATAACACCCAAATAATTGTTAAATCAAAACCAAAAAATCAATTCATTCAATGCTAACGGTGTAATATATCACCCTAATAAAAAAAAAATCTGATGTAATAAAAATTTTCAAGGCATAGAAATGCGGAAAAGAATGAACAATTTTATTTCCTGTTTGTTTCATTTCGCGAATTCATAACAAAAATAAATGCATAAATAAAAAAAAATCAGTGAAACTCTATTTATAATTTAAACAAGTATTTTTGACTGGTTGATTAATTAATTAGTTATTAATGACACTTTTTATAGCCATTATCGAGGGCTATTGCTTACGGATCTCGTAATGTGATAAATACAACTGAGTTAGCAATCCAATCTCGATTTCTGTAAAATGCCAAATTGAGAACTTTGAGCTTAATTAGCTATAAATTACATCAGCCCAGGGACGTCTTAGGACCTGTTAAGGCCTTGAGCTCCTACGTAAAAGTAGGGGCTAAACCCCTCACACGAATGTAGACCCCACCTATTATCCTTAAAACTTGAAAGTACATAGTATACGTAGTCAAATACTCGTACAGTTACCCAAAACAAACAAATGTACAAGAATTAAAATCACACAAATCAACTAAACCGATTGCAGCTCTTTGACTTAATGAGTATTGATGGTGTATGGTGGAAGGCTGTTGCCTATACATGGATGACGGTCATCAAATAATACAGTGTTGCCAGTTGACATATAGTTCAATATTTCCAGTTTTTTGGAGAATTAAACCGGAAATAGCATATCACTGTTAAAATTCTTCGAATCTAGATCTTATTATTCCTGAGTCGAGAACGCGCTAGATGAAGCCCCCAATGTGAGGCCGAGGGCCCATGCCTTAAGACGTTCCTGCATCAGCCCTCAACACGACTATCTAATGGTAATAGGAACTGAACCCACGACTCGAAAAAACGATACTGACCACTAGTAGCGCACACAAAAAATTTTCAGGGGGGCGGGGAGGGTACATGGTCGAAAGCCCCCAACTCGTATCATACCTCAAGACCACACCAATTGATTCTTTTGATTTTATCGATATTATTAACAAAAAACGGCAAAAAATAAATTATTGAATTAACAATTAGCATTAATTAATAAAATAATTGTTAATTACAAGTACTTAATTAAATTTTACATTATATATATAGGATTGTCATCACACACAATCGAGAAAAGCCCAGGGCTTTGGGGAGGCGGACCCCTTGGACACCCCACGACACCCCCTTGTGTGCGCCACTGCTGGCCACGAATTCGAAAACACGAGCAATCACCTTCCTCAGCCAATTAGGTGGTAGTCTATTGGTTATGGTCACGAATTCATGGCCGGAGTGTCAGGGATTCGATTCTTGATGTCCCTGAAGACCCACCGGGAAGAGGGGGCCAATTCATGTTAAATCTCTCAAGGCTCAATATTTTCTCGTTATAAATTCGGAGCTCAGATTCTCGTTACTTGACCTTGGCTTAAAGTTATGTGGCTTGTCGCCAATAGCAATCTTGTTGCATTATAGTTCGAAGTTAATATAACTCTCACTCAGCATCACGCCAACATGAGGATTTTGAGGTTCGACAACTTTAAGTTGTATTTGTATCTCAACATGAAAGTTAAGATCTTGTAGTCGTTTATAATAAGTAAAATTCGTAATTAACTGGTTATAACATCTAAATATTTTTTCTAGAAGTCATTTTTGATAATTATTTAAGTTATTTAATGGTAAAAAAAAAAGAACTGGAAATGAAAAATGTGTATCTCACTGGATGTATGAGAATAATGTTGAAAATCCAAATATTTCAGGGGAAAAAAAGGCTTTTGTTTGAAATATTACGTGTATATATTGGTAATGGAATGTGCAATGTAAGAAAAACTTTCCCAAGATGATGAATACGATTTGATTTTCTTGATTGGGAAATAATGCCTAGCACATAAATAATGATAAATATTACTAATTTGCTTAAGTGTAGCTTTTTTTAGAGTTTTGAATAAACACCTTCTAACTTAAACATTTGTGGAAAATGTTCAATGGAAACTTTTCATAATTTTAATTTCCTCATTTATTTAATAATTTGTTTATATCGATAAATATACTTAAAAAATATTTACTATTTAGTGAGTCGAGCTCACGTGATACACCGCCACATGTGGCACTTTCATCAGACAGAATATCACTAACTGTAGTTAATACATCACCCAAAATGTCCTCTTGACTGCATTTGTACCTCGCTAATCGAAAATTAACAATAAGGTTATTTAATATTGATGAAGCATTTTCTTATTTATTTTATTTGTTTATTTAGAAGTATATGTTTTTTTGGTGGTTAAACAAAGTACAGGATGCACGCCAAATTCGGCGATATTTTGGTTTGGCAACTTTTTTATCGGGGGGGGGGTGCCAATTTTTTTTTTAAACTTCACACTTTTAGTTCTTTGGTAATGTTTGACAGATGATTAAATAAAAACTACCAATGTTATGTATATAATATTCAATCGCCGATCCACATTCTTCATATTTTACTTTAATTTGTTAAGAATAATGCTTAAAGGTTTGTTTATTCAGTTGATATTTCCCGGTATATGACCCCCCCTCCCCTATTTCTGACAGCTACTCAAAGGTCGCTCTTCACAGACAATAGGACCGAATAATTATGAATCAATAAGAATCGCGAAATATCGATGTGGAGCCTCTGATTATTTTAAAAACCATTTGAGATTTAACGTGTATCATAGCCTTCCTACTACTCGTTTTCAAAAAGATTCAGTTTTCAAACGCGCGACACATTTTTCCGTCCACTAACACGCAATCTTGACTAATTAAGAGGGTCTTAATAGTTTAAATTTTGTTTTTATTTCTCAATGTCGTTTATTCTCTTACATTAATTGTTCATATTTTTATTCTTTAAGAGGAGCGAGTAGAACATTCTAAAATTAAATACATGACTCATTTTACAAAAGGCTTCAATCTTTCAAAAACCAATTCGATCTTCATTTGAAAATCGCTTTTCCGCTGCTGAATGGCAGCCACTTTTCTACCCTGGCAGACTGACCGGCATCGGCTTCGGCAACCCTGCCCTGGCGTGTCCGGGAGCGGCCGAAATCGCTGCGGGAGTCGGCCTCAACGACGACGGCTACCGGCTGACAACACTTCGCGGCCAATTACGATCCCCTCTCTCTTCTCTTTCTCTCGTAAGATACAAATTTTCAAATAGTTTTTTTTAGTATACCTTTCTTTTCTTCTCTTAATCATTTCCTTCTTTTCAATGTTTGTTTCTCGTAAGTAAGAAAAAGAAATTGAGGAGTGTCGGAAAGTAAAAATAGGTATAAAATTTTAGATGCACTTGAAAGAAAAGCTTATAAATTGTTTAATGCTTTAAAGTAAAGCTGCTGTATAGTATACTGAAGAAAGGAGTGAAAGATATGAAATGTTTCATGCTCAGATATTAGGTGACACAAAAGTCCGTCAACATTTGAAAATTCAATAATTCGTGTAATAACGTAAGGAGCATGGTAAAAATTGACACACATGCCTGAAATGACATGGGGGATTTTATTGGAACCAAAAACGTGCAGCACTGCACAGCATATCTGTAGGTATGGTAAAAAGCTGTCTTCGGATGTTATCTTTCAGCATCCCTAATTCTGGTCAAACGATCGCGGTGGACTTGCGACTTAAGGTAACTCTGCCACCAATAGTCACACGGATTGAGGTCTGGGGACCTGGGAGGCCAAACAATTCAGCACGGGATCATCACCAAACGGTATACACGAGAGAACTTCCCACCCATTTTATTGCGATAGGATCGTAAGGCTTGTAGTAACAGATTCTCCATTCTGATAGTAAAGCTTTGCCAACGCAGTCTTTTCCGGTAAAGTCAATATGCCACAAATTCTGGTGTATCTGATTTATCTCTGACTACAGCTCACTTAAGACACGATGTTCAATGCTTTGCTTTCCAACGACCTCTCCTGGCTTTCTTTTTTTGTTTACAAAAAAAGAAAAAACGAGCGTTACAGTAGTCGCATAGGATCTGTAACATCTGACATGTTATCGTGGTATACCACGCAATAGTGGCTTTAATCCTGAAAGAAATGAATCGGGTAGATGGGGAATAGTTTTCTATCGAATAATTATATATTTAATGAAAATTTTATTTAATTAACACAAGGAGTAATGCAATTTTTTATCAAAAATATTTATTCTTGTTCAATTTGGGGAAGAGCGGAGACAATAGATTTATGAAAACTAAAGTATGACACATATACTTGTGATTTCAAAGTATTTAAATATCGTTGAAAAACAGCGTCAATAACAGTACCATTGTTTGGTAAAGCAGTAGTCGGGGCGGCCGTTGATATTTGTGAGAGAATGCTGTTCGCTGCATGTGCCCAAAATCCCTGCTGCGTTGAGTTGAATTATGTGCAATTTTTTTCGGCTGTACTCCTCCAGTTTTTAATTTTTTCTCGTGTTTCTTTTGCCGATTATTTTCGCATGTATTCTGCTCTGGATTTGCTCATCTCTGCAAATCACAAAATCATGAGCATTCAATTAGCTTGGTAAATGTTTAAAAATTCGAATTATTAGAGAAAATCACACACACACAAATACCCGTTTACTTAATTAGTTAGTTTTTTTTAATTGAGAAAACTTTTTTAATCACAATCAAAAGTATTATATTGACAGCGACAGGAATTAACCTCAAAGTATGAAAAAGATACGCACTAAAATATTTATTCAAATAATTCCATATTACTTACTCGTATATTTTTAAGAATGATGAGCTTTGTCAGACGCTTAACAGGAAATATAATTATTAATATATATAGTTTACACATATATAAATATATCCTCAGATTTCACACACAACGAGCCCTGAGACTTTGACATTTGAGCGTAAGAATCACAAGTTTACTCTGGATGAAGTCTAATAAGACTTTCTGGTATGTGCGGAAGGCTGATGGCTTAATTGCTACTAGAGTTGGACCCCGAGACGAGGGCAGTGAAGTGACACCACCAAGCGCGCTGATTGGTCTAATCAAACAACGCGCGCTTCCCGACTTCCTGTTACACATTTCCGTCCCTTTTTATGAAATCACTCCAACAAATATCCAGCAACCGAGAGTAAAGATGTTACACATCAAAAACCCTTGTCATTTCAAGCATGTGCGTGAAATTTACCTCTCTACCTACATTATTCCTGAAACTATTGAATTTTCAAATGTTAACAGACTTTTGGGTCACCCCGTATATATTGTTAAAGCAAAGTATATATACATTATATGCATGGTACAAAGTTATGGCATGACATTAACTCACATCTAGGTTGCAAGTGTGACATTTTTTAAAAAATTATTTTACAAATTTCTATTCCTCGCCATTTAAGACTGAAAATCGTGCATCTCGTAATTGAAGTTGTTTAAACGAATCGTACTTTTGAAAACCCATCCTGCAAAAGATCTCGAGGCCTCGGTAGTCTAGTGATTATGGCCACGAACTCGTAGCCGACGTGTCATGAGTTCGAGTCTTAGTGTCACTGAAGACCCGTAGTGTAGAGGGATTATTGAACGCTCAATCTGTGTCGAGGCTCAAAGTCCTCTTTTTGACGCTGCGTGAAAGTTAGAAGGGATGCCAGAGCTCAGGTGTCCCCTTCGTTACTTGACCATGGTCAAAATTTATTAGATGCGTCGCTAATAGACCCCGCACTGCCCTATTGAAAAACGTTAATAAACACTCATTTGTTTTTCTGCAAATGTATTCTCCAAGCATAACGTCTTGAGGCATGGATCAATTGAGCCTCAATCTCGGTGGAGGCCTTGTTTCGTTCTCTACTCAGTCTTTAACAGATCATAATCCGGATAATTTTAATGGTCAAATATTATCTCCGTACATTTTTTCAGAAAAACAGGGAATTTTAAATTTATTGGTAACTGTTATAAAACTGCATTATGTGATGACCGTTGTCCATGTGTCTAGGCCTAGTAACAAAAAGAATCATTCAAACTCATTTAGTCGAAATACGGCCATCGGGTGAGTAGGTCTATGCATAGCTTTGTGAAATTATGAGATGTGCACATTTATTTACCTAAGACTACCGTTTGTATGAGTTTGACAAAATACTGTCTATTTTTAAAAATCCCAGATAGGGACTACTTTTGGAAAGGGGCCCAGGGTCTCAGAAAATTTTAAAATGCCCCTGGCTCTAAGGGTGGTTTTTTTATGATAGAAATTAATAGTTCCAGTCAGCTGCTCACATTAAACTGCCGACTATTAGTATATTTCTTAATCAACTATAAAAGCTTTATCATTCTATAATAAATTTAAATTCAAATTACTATCTACTATCCATCAGAAAAAAAGAGTTTCAATGAACAATTTCTTTAATTTTATACAGTCTACTCTCGCTAATTGAAACCTTCGATAATACGAACCTCTCTCACTAATTCGAAGTATATGCTCAGTCCCTAGACAAACTCTTGATATTTCGAACTAAGACAATACGTTTTTAAGTACACTCAATATTTCGAAGTAAAATCTGTGGCCAGCCTGAATACAACACGTGATCATTCGAAGTAATTTAATAAAAACCTCGACAATTTAAACAGTCACTATCATGTAGAGACCTGTTGCAAACAGGCTGGAGCTTACATGCTTTGTGTTGCATTGTATCCGCTTGTCTCCTCTGTAACGTAGCCCTTTCGATGACCATCGGAGTTGACTCCGATAACTCTGGCAGAAGCCAAAGTGTACTAAATAAGCTACGCAACTTTTCCCTTCAAAATAATGTTGATGCGGACGTTTTTCAAGCATCATTTCTTCTAGAAAATCTATTGACAAAGTTAGATTGAATGCCGTAAGAAAAAAGATAACCGATTTTTTCATCAAAAAAGATTAATTATGCACGGTACATATTCTTTTAATAGTTGTTTTTAATACTTAAATGAGTTCTTTTAATACAGGATTTTTAACTTCTGTTCAATATTTATACTGTATAATATGTACTTTTTAAAAATACTTTAAAATAAATTCATACGTATGTACAATTGTTGTTTTATTACATAGTTCAAATTTAAATGTGTTAAAAAATTTTCTCTTCGTGTATTTTGGGAATTTTTTCCTATCCTCTTGATAATTCGAAGTTTTTCATTGGTCCATTCAACTTCGAATTATCGAGAGTTGACTGCATATTCCAATGTTATGTGGGTACAATAATCGAATGGTCACGGTCTCGCAATCGTGACTTGCGATGTTGAGTCGTAGGTTTGAGTCTTGGTGTCACCAAAGACACACCATGTAAAGGAGTGCTGCACTCTAACTCGTGAAATTTGATTAGTGCAATACTAGCTATGGTGTCGTCCATACAATTTGACCGATGCTCAAAACTGCAAAATCCGTCATTAGTAGGTCTCATGCCGCTTCAGAGATCGAATTTAATAAAGAATAAACTCAAGCCCACCTTCTGTCCATGAATTTCCTCTCATAAAACTCAGTATGAACAATAGAGAACAATTGATGTTTAAAAAAAAAGCAACGATTACATCATTGAAACTCAGCATGAATTCATATGATTGGATAAATTTCATACGGAAAATATTTGAAAAGAAAGAGAGACAATATGGCTAATATAATTTAGAGCTACGAGATTTTCAGTTGAAAAACGCAAAGGAATCTTTCTACTGGAAGTATTTCTGAGGGACTGGAGAATTATTTAAAGCCCTAAATGGAAAAGGGGAAAATTCCCTGATCTTAATAATAATATTAATATTAATAGATTGTTAGCATTTTTTTTTCAATTCGTCCTTAAGGTCTATGGGACGATTCTTGTTTTGAGCCTGCAGTCTTCACATATATACTCTAAAAAGGGTCGAGGCCTAATCTCTGTGCTAAAGATTAAAAATTTGTTGGTGTTCTGGGAAGCCACAATTCAAAGTGCGAGGTTAATATGAAACGCGTTTATATCCCTTCTACCCTGTGGCCAGCTAAAGGTGTGGAAGGAACTAAAGGATCACACGACAATGATCAATTCCAATTATTTTATTTATCACGAGAAACAACTCAAACACAAATAACACTATAAATAAGATAACTTATTTCAGTAATAGAGCGAAAGAGAGACGAGATTCGCGATTGGGGGAGAATATATTCAATAATGCAGCACTACTTTTAATATTACTTTACACAGATCTTACGTATTTAATATCCGCACTATTAGTTTAACAGCCTAACCATCAACTTAATTTAAGATCACAGTACCTGAACTCATGCAGTCTTCTATTTCATTCAAGTTGACTTTAACATTACTGGTTAGCTAATCTTACCATTTTCTTGTTATCTTCACTTCTGTCTTCCTTATTTTTTGTTTACGTATACACTTCACTTCTCTTCAACTTACAATTCACTAACTTTCAGAATCACGAAGAAGGAATACATATATATTAAACTTAATTTGCGCATCACGTTTGCTTCTTTTAGGAGAAGATAGGTTATATATATATAAAAATGCTGGCCCAAAAAAATTACCAAGAGAATTAGTGGGAAGACGCGTCTAGATCCGTCACAAATAGAAAAAAAATCAAAATAAACCTCTGATTATATATAGTAAACTTAATTCTACAAGCAGGAAAAAAGGGGAAATTATGAAAAAAGAAACTTCTATAAGCGATACATAAAAAGGGTTGTATATGTAAAGTGATGACACTATATACAAAGATGTAAAAAAAAGGGTAGTTTTTTGAGGAAAGAAAGTTAATACTATTAAAAATATATTTCGTTTTATAACATAGGGTGCAGGTAAGGAATTTGAACAATTTTTAAATTAGGTCACCAAACTACCAAAAAAAAAATTGTAAGAATTATAAAAAATTTAACCAGAATAGGATAATTTATAAAACAAGATAGATCATCAAAAAATCACCAAATTTGGCAATCATCCTATGTATATTTTAACCTACATTTAACTTCCATATGTTAAGGAAAAGACGTATTATAGATGTTTTAACGTAAAGATTACACCGCGATAAACTTTTCTTGCTGTTTTCTTTAAAAAAATAAATAATCGGATCACACTCTCTATTTTTCGCAGTTTTCCCCTTTACGTCAATATTAATATCACGCACTTTTAAGTCTCTGTTTAAAAAAAATTGTAAAATGTCAGCAATATTTTTTTTTAAAAAATCAACAAACTCAATTTAGGTTTTTCACAGTTGATTAAAATTAATTTGCTTCATGGATATAAAAAATGAAATTTTTCATATTGTTTATAGAAAAATTGATTATACTTTAAAACATGTTTTCATTTCATTCGACTTATGAAGAGTGACTGAACCACTGTGTTATACATGTTTAGTCTACTTTCTTTTTCTCATTTACAGTCGGTATCACACATAGACCATGATTTTCTTTATCTATTTTGTCATTTTTACATCCGGTAGTAATTCATTTGACCTTTTGTTTCTTTTAAATTATTTGATATTTATTCTGCCTTGTATAATTTACCCAGAATTATAACTTTTCCCCTAATTTTCTTAATCATTATATTGTTTTTATTTTATTTTACTTTTTGAATGAGATGGATTAAATTCTGTGTTCAATTATATAAACAAATTTGAAAGATTTAAGTGGTAATTATCTACTGTGAAAAGATTTGAGTATTTTTTTTATAGTTTTCAAACTTTAATTTAAACAATTTGAGGTTTACACAACTTCATTCTAATTTCAAGTTAAACCCAATTATTTATCAATTGAGAGATTTAAAGTGTTGTTTTAAGAACTCGAATTATTTTACACAATGTAAGTAATTTATTAAATTTTTTTATCCTAAAGAGAGATTACATATTAAATTATACTTTTCACGATTCAGAACTCAATAGTTTTATTTGAAAAAATTGTTTCCTTTGAAACCGCTTTTTAAAGTTCTTTATGGTAAGCTTTAACTGATTTCATACACTACTCAAAAAACCAATTCAAACAATACTGGGAAAACATATAACACAAATGTGAAATAAACTTGAAATATACCATGATAATAATATTACATAAAAACTTTTCACTTTTATAATGTGAAATTAGCTTTAAACGGTACTTTTAATATTTGTAACCTCTTTTAATGTATGAACAAACAAATTTAACCATTAATATGATATTTTAGTTAATAACAATACCAAATTAGTTAATTCAATACCAAAAATGAATTTAAACGATATATTAAGCTGAAATTGAATTAATTTTCTAAGAGAGTTATTTTTATGCTTAATTCCCTCTGTGATCCTGGAATTTATTCAAAAATTTCAATGTATATTTTAGTTATAATTGTAATCAAACACTTTTATAAATTCTAATGCGTATAAATCACAACATATCAACATATATATATATATATTTATTATTCAATTTGAAAAAGAAAAATGAGTACCTTAACTCAAATAAGTTTCTGTCAATCTAAAGCCATATCATGTCATTTATCATCTATTAATATAGCCCTAAAAATGTATATAATCTTGCACTCTATTTTTAAACCAAGAAGCATTTCTAAAGTACACTAAAATGCATTTTGAATAACTATTACATCTTTTAATGATCATAGCTCTGCCTTGGAATTGGATACAAAAAATTCAATAGGAAAGTAATGTTAAAAAGAAGATTGATATGTTCAAGAAAACTGGAAAAAATAATTAAAAGGTCCGCATGTTTACGTAATTAAATTTCGATTTAAACAGACAATTATCCTGCAAAAAAAGCTGGAGGTGCTGGGGATCGAACCCAGGGCCTTTCACATGCAAAGCGAACGCTCTACCACCGACGATCTAAGTTTCATTTCAAAATAAAAAAACAATTATTATACAGTACATTTGTGAAATATATATGATATGGAATCGATCACACTGAGTATGCGTAACCCTTATTTATGCTATGAAAGGTGAGTAAACATATCCAATGTCGTTTTAATCTCGAAATTAACGAGAATCGTGTATTTTTCCGCATTACAATTTATGAATTATTTATCATGCTTTGCCAAAATGGTTTTATTATTCAGTCATCAAAATTGCGTCAGTGATTTAAAAAAGGATCTACATTACTTGCTACAGTATGTGTAATAAGATATTTGAAAAATGTTTCTAAAAGAGGTTAAAAATTGAATTTTATGTATACTAGAAGAAAACTAAGGTCAATGAAAAAAATGTCAATAGATTGGGAATCAAGGATTTTTAATGTATTACATTTCTATGTTTTTAATAAACTAATACAAAGAATAGTAAATTAATGTACAGTGTAACAATAATTTTTTAGCAAGTTGTAGAAGTAGCTTTAAAATTCTTACACAATAATTCGAAAATAAATCTTAAATGACTAGAGAAATCTCTAATTCTTTCGATAATTTCAATAATTCATTTTTAAGAACAAATTTGTTCCTTTATTTTCAATTTAAAATTTTATTTCTACTATTAGAAATACAATACAGCCAAATTCGTCTTTCCTGACTCACACAAATTCAATAACGTTACTTCTACATTAAAACCTTCAATAAATTTCTTTCACAATTTCATTTTGGTGCCCATTTTTATACAAGATAGCATATACATTCGTTCTTCAAATTTTTTGCGCAAGTAGCCCCCAACAACTCATAGGAGTGGAGCAAGCCAACCGTGAACTATCAATCAGAAATTTGTCAGCCCCCATTGCATGTTATCCTGTGAGAATAAAGGATACCAACGAACTACACATGACGGTTTCCTTGAAGTGGCTGCGGTGATCGACAAGTCATGGTCAAGAACTCGTGGCCGGCTTAATTTCTTTGGAGTCATGTGTTTGAGTCTCAATACCACAAAAGATATACCGTGTGGATGGGATGTTACGCGTTAAATCACTTGAGGCTCAAAATTGTCACATTGACGTAGCGTGGAAGTTTGGAGAATGGGCGTCCACAGCATAAGTTTGGTCTTCCTCTCTTCACTGCTCTCCAAATTACAAGATTCGTCACTTGTAAAAGTACGTTTGCTCAATTAAAAACCAATTCACGCATGGATGAAAAGGAATTCTTTAAGAAAAACGTATTGTTCACAAAATAAAATATCAATGAAGAAAACGGTTATTTAAATTAAGCAAGAATAAATTCAATTTATTGAAAACAATTTTGAAAAAATTGTTTCGTCAAAATAAATTTGCGCGATAGTTTTATTAAAAAAAATTTACATAAACCTCAACAAAACGGAATTGGATAATTCGTGAGAGTGAGACAAAGTGGAAATTATATAAAAGTCGCTTTGGTCAAGTGATGAGGACCGTACTCAAGTTATGGTACCCCTCTCCTGACACTGCCGCACCAAACCATTGGGAAGATATTGAAGATACTCACTTGAACAATCCAAAATAGAGGGGAAACTTTACAAAATGAGTCACAGAGGAAGAAAAGAGATATGAATGAAATCTTGAACTATCAACTTTACTCCAATTGAGAGGGAAAAAATATTTTTAATTAGAAAAATTAAGATAGGGAAAAAATGGAAGTGCTGGGGATCGAACCCAGGGCCTTTCACATGCAAAGCGAACGCTCTACCACTGAGCTACACCCCCGCATGTTCGAGTAGCATATTAAATCAAATATAACAGTATACTTCTTGTTTGGATGTCATGAATAATTAATGTGCATGATTCAGTTACGTGACACACGAACGAAAAGTAAGAGAAATGTATGAAAATTTCTCAAAACTTAAATTTCCTTTTAGAACATAATCAAATGCTTTGGTGAAATTTAAATGAAAAATTAATATGGTAAATAATTTTAAATACACAAAAATTCATTGATATTCATCCATTAAAAAGGCATTTTTAAAAATTATATTCATCCATTTCTAGACATTTTCTCCTGGATTAACAATTCAATCGTAACCAAGTAGGTCTGAAGACTTTTTGAAGGCCTGGGACTAGAGAAGATTGTCTGAGGCTCTAGGCTTTATGCAAAATTATAGGCCTTGTCTGCAATTTTTAAAAACAGTATATAGCATGCATTGTCAAACTCATACAAACCGGTAGTTTGAAACAAATAAATGTGCTCGTCTCAGAATTTCACAAAAATAGGCACAAACCGGCTTGACCGATGGCCGTATTTCAACTAAAGGAATTGAATGATTGTTTATGTTACTAGGCCTAGACATCGACAATGGTCATCAGATAATAATGCAGTCTTACCACTTTTGCCAATTGAAATGCAGATTGAAATTCCCTATTTTTTTTTCGGAGAATACGTACTGGAATAATATTTGACCATTAATATTATCGGGATCATTAAGGCAGAGTCATAAGAACGAAGGGAGTCCTCCATCGAGGGTGAGGTAATGGGTTCGGGCCCAGTTAGCCTAAAACCCATTTGAATATTTTATTTATGAAATTATTTTCTAGCCACAAATTTTTATTCTTTTTTTTTGTTTTTTTTTTTGTATTCTGCCGATGATTCCAATCAAATTGAATTTTCCCTTTAAAATCCTCAAATGACGTTGCGAAGAAATTTAGAATGATTGCTTAATAATGTCACTTGCAAGCAAACATGAGGTAATTGGCAACGGACTTGGTATTCATAATCAATGAATGATCGAAACATGAGGACGACATTTAAGCCGATACACCCTTCTCCAAGCTTCGACGTCTAGCCAGCGCCAGAATTTTGAGCTTCGACACATTGAATGGGCTGTATAAATTTGGAAAAACACATGTTTCCTCGAATACTGCTTTCATCAGTCGTTTGTATTTTTATAGTTCGAAAATTGTCGCCATTAACCAGTTGTGAAAATCAAATGTGACCTTAAGCTCACATAAACAATTACAGAATAACTGAGAATCAAACCGTTTAAAGCCAAAGAAACATGAAAAAAAAATTCAGTAGAAAATTCCACACAGCTCCTTCAAATAATTGGTTATATTAAAATTTTTTAATTAAGGGATATCGAATAGAAATTCATTCAACAAATAAATTAAAAACTTTATTTTTTAAAATTTTTAACCCAAATAAAAGCATTTAATGGAAAGATAGATAGAACATTTTATAGAGGTATTTTTTTTTCACTTCGTTACTAATGTTCAAAACTTTGACAACATGCTAATTTCCGTGACATGTCTCTACATTGTACTTCTTTAGTAAAGGGCTTACAACCTCATTCCTCCTCCATGAAGCTTATCTACTATCATTGATAAACAAAGGACTTCCAGGATTCTCTAGTAATATTTTTCTCTGTTTCCAACTTTTTCATTCCATTCCTTTTTTCCTCTCAAGATCACAGATGCATTGCAGCAGAATGGTCATAGTCACGAACTCGTAGATGGAGTTATTTGTCGAGTCATAGATTGGAGTCCTGGTAACTCGAAACATTTGTTACAGTTACAGGGCTAATAAACATTTATTTTGAGGAGGTTCAGAGTCTTCATCTTAGATTGGTATGGATTTTGGAGAGTGGAGTGATAGCTCAGATTTTCCATCCTCGTCTCTTGAACCGAGATTCAAAATTATAAAATCCGTCTCCGATAGCTCTCGTGTTTTTTTTATAGTGTGACGTTGATAAACCCTCACTCACAAATGAAACTTCTTTAAAAAAAAACATTCGCAAAATAAAATGTCACCGAATAAAGCGGCCTTTTTTATCGTACAAAGGTAATTCCATTCATTAAAAATAATTTTACAAAAAAAAAAAAACTGTTTCACCAAATACAAATTTGCATAATTATTTCAAAAATAAATGTACGTAAGCCGAATACTGCTCTTGAATATAATTGTTTGTCAGATTTCTTCAAATTTACAATAAATGAGGAATTTAAGTATGAAAATAAACAGAAAAAAATGGAGGTCCTGGGCCCAGGGTCTTCGAACCCAGGAACTTTGTTCTAGTATCTTACTTTTCAGAGACTACTAATATAACTCGTAAATAATTAAAATAAAAAAAAAATCGTTTCAATAGCAATATGTTAAACATTTAATACAGAAATAAGTTGTACGGTATTAAATTTATAAATTACTTTTAGTGAACAAAACTGTTGCTGAAAAAAAAAACCTGGAGGTGCTCGGGATCGAACCCAGGGCCTTTCACATGCAAAGCGAACGCTCTACCACTGAGCTACACCCCCAAACGATATAAGTATTTATGTCACACACAAAATAGATTCGATATACTTTGCTGTTTGCAAAGCTGTTCAATGTGAAAATGAATTCGTTGCTTAAACAAATCAACCGAAAAGAAAATGCTTGAATGTAACAAAATTAATTTTCTTTTATTTAAAATCTCAACCTTGTTTCTTTTGTACAGTTTTTAAAATTATTTATTCTATTCTTAAGCAACGTTATTCAATATATTTTTCTCGTTAGCCAATACTCTTGAACATGTTAACATTTTACTAAGATATCTGCATAAGTTTTCTAAAATGCCATGCCAATTGCAATTTTATGTTATTTTGTTGGTGCTTACGACTTAAATTAATGATAAAACAAATCAGGAAATTATATGACAATTTTAAATTATCAAAATATGGAATTTTAGGCAAAATTTGAAAATTATGCTGAATTTCAAAACACTCTACATGGAATTCGAAACTATATATTACATTATTTTTTACACAACATACTTAACACAGTTACAAAGGCAATAAATGGACTAAAATCTAAAATATGTTCAAGTTTACCAAAAGTTATAGCTCAGCGTACATTTTCTTATATAAAATTTTATAAAGTGCATGGGTGTTCGGTACAATAAACTGCTAAAAAATATATTGGTATTAGATCTAAACCCTTAGGGGTTCACTGTCTTCAACATACTTTAAATAACATACATACAAAATATGAAAGATTTTGAGATATCAAGTTTTAAGTAACATAACTTTGACAAAAAAAATTCAATCAAAATAAAGTTTTGGTTTTTATATGACTAAAATAATGTGCTTACTATCAGATGTTTAAAATGCACCATTTTTATAGCATAGACCTTCTTTTTTCTTTATCTTATTAATTTTTTACTTTCTGGCTGCTCGATTCTTTTTTCCTACACAAAAAGTCAAGGATGAAAATATTTTCGAATTTAAGTTAAACATTTTGATTCAGAAACGTGGGTATATAGATACCTTAAATTAATTTAAGCGCGTGTGCATTTTTAAAACGATTAATTTTGAATTGAAAGTAGCCTGGAAGCCATTCACATGGTTCTTGTAATTCACAGCCAATGGATCGTGTAATAAAAATAAGAAAGGATTCATTCATTTTTGGTATATTATAGAGCTCTGATCCAAAGAATTCATGAAATCCTAAAAATGTGCAAGGCAGAATTATAAGAAGAGAGAATTTTTTTAAATTCTTTGTCTGATTTATTTTACTTTTTCATAAATATTAAATATAAAAATAAAGAAACCAATAAAAAAATTGACGTATTCTCATCCTGGTGTCATTGAAGAGGGGCTGGTATACGTTGAATCGGTCGAAGCTCTAAGTTTCACATTGGTGTGGAAATTTGGAGAGTGGGAGGACAACTCAAGTGTCATCCTGGTCCAGTGATTCCCAACCACTGTGCCACGGCGCATTTGTGTACCGCAAAATTCTTCAAGTGGGCCACCAGACAGTTTTAAAGGTATTAATTATACTCTGCGTAAAAAGAATCCAAAACCGAATCACATTCGGCCATTTTATAGAAATAAACTAATGAAATTCGTGGTATATTTAACTTATCCAATCTAACTTATCTACGAAAGGATAAGTGGATATAATTTCCTGAATAAGTTAGATGAATATATAAAAATTTGATTGTGCTCCGAATACATTGTGGTGTACGGATATATCTGTAAATGAATGAGCTTTGAATAAAGAGGAAAATTTAATTTTGATCTGTAAAATCTATATTTAATTTCAAAACATTTGGAAGAGTCAATTAAATCATTTTGGAATTAAGTTAGAGGCGATTATCTCATAGTAGCAAAAAAGGCTTTCAAATATTTTTTACAATTTTCTACATCTTAGTTGCGTGAATTCCGATTTTCAGCATTAACATATATAAGAAAAGAAGAACAAAATCGAAACTTTTAAATGCAGAGAATGAAATTAGAGTGGCATTTTTTTACGACGAAATTCAAACGAAATTTTCAAAAATTATCAAGCTCAAATTTCGCATTAAATGTATTCTTATACTTAATTTGCTATTAATTACTCAAAAAATGTTTTATTGTCTTTCTCGCACATATTTTGTTTTTTACTGAAAATTAATATCATAAACAATTTTACATAGTACACTATATGTAGGAAAGGAATGCAAGATTTCTTTTACTTCTTTTGATTTTTATTGTAAGAGATGGCACCACTAATCGAAACCACGCGAGTTTTAGCTGCGCGATACGGTGAGGTCATGTATTTATGAGGTGGCAGAAAAGAAACTGGGAGTGGTACCAAAGCTTGAACGAAGGCAGGTAAGAGGAAATCGGTCTCTCCGTTGTTTGAGAAAGAGTACGTGTTTTCGGAATTGGTATGGTGCTATCTCGAATTATTTAAAACCCCTTGTAGATAGTAAATGTTTTAGTTGTGTTTTTAATAAATTAGGTTATTTTAACTCTGCGTGCTTATTTTAACATTAAAATAGAACCTTCCCCTAGACGCCGTCCCACAAATTGGGGGTTCGGCCGAGAATTTTAAACTATTCAAAGTTTTATCTAAGAGCATTTTTTAAAAGTTTACCTTCTCATCGATTTTTGATTTCCTGAGTGGTACATAGACCATGCCTTGCATCGAATAGAGACCCGGCGAAGCCTTCAGCTGGATAAGAAATTTTACGAGCGATACGGAAGTCTTACGAGCGATATGGAGATTCTGCGAGCGATGCGGAGATACTTCAGTGAGAACAGTCAACAGGAGGAGGGGGTCCATTGACTTGGTTAGATGCACAGAATCTTGGCGAATTTCCACGTCAGCTGCAGTCAACCAAAACTGGAGGCCCAGCGACTCAACGAGATACTAAACGAATTGAACGGGATTACCTTGATCATTGAGGTCAGCACTGACGAGAGAACCTTTGGAACTACATCGAATTGCGAGTTATCAACACGAAACAAGATTTCCTGTGTCATCGAGGTCAACATAAAGTGTCTTCAGAATTACATTGAATTGTGCTAGTATACATTTTGGTATTGTGTGAGTAATAGGTGAAAATTAAATAAATGATTTTGTGTGTATATTTCCTGTTCTGTGAATCTGAAATTGAATTTTGAAGTACCAGGTACTATTATTGGTTTAATGGCAGATATAGATATTTGATGTTCTTTTAGTTTTGGATTAATAACTGAGTACTTTCCGTGTTTTTCCTTAGTAATTTATTTTCGATAAATGAGAGGAACGCGTTGTTTTTTTAATAAAAATAAAATTGATATTAACTGTAATACTGTTGTGTTTTGCAAAAGGATTTAGGTTCCGGGAATTCTTTAAAAAGTCCATCTTTGTCTATAATTGTTTATAATTGATAATTGCATCTTATTTAAATTATCTTTTGTTTCTGTTTAGGTGAGTAAACTTTTTGCATGTCATTTTAAAAGTTTTGTCTCATTTAACTTGGGTCACCATTCTGAGTATAAACATGGCATTCTTACTCGTGAAAAAGAAAGAGGATTTGGTGTCACTCGCCGAGGATTCGGATCTTACTATCGAAGCAGGTATCCCAAATATAAGTTAAAGGAGCTGATCGTAAAAAGCCCAGATTACGTTGAAGACAATGGGGGAGTCAGTAGGGTGAACACCTTTGGGAAGTCGATTTTGAGTTTTTGATATTTCTAAAATCCCCAAATCAGGACCTTTCCAATGATGTACCGTACTTGCCATTTTACTAATTAAAAGTATGTTAAAATGATTTTTAAAAAATAATCAGCTGATTAGCCACGCTCCCTTTGACAGATAGAAATGTAAACATTGACCTCTTAAATCTGGGAAGCTTTTCCAAAGCCACTGTCTGTTTTATTTATTCATACGCAATTAACTGTAGATTAACTGCAAGCGTAACCGTTAGTGTTGTTTACCTATTTTGGAGCGCATACACGTTTTTATCGTGTGTGTTTGGGTTTTTAAATTAAATATATAAAATTTCTAAAATTCGAGGAGACTCAAAGGAGACATGTGCAAAATAAAGTTTGATTAGAGTTTTTCTTCTTATTAAAGTAAGTATTAAAAATACCATCATGAATTAAAATATTCTTGCATTTGCTTTCAAGAATTAAGTTCATTGTAAAATGTGTAAAAGTGGTTTAGACATGCAAGTTTCAAAAGGTAAGTTTGGGCTGGAAATTTGTCCTGAAATGTTGTGCTTGTCCATATGATGTAGAATTCTCTTTTTTAAATATTCATGAAGGAATGCAAATTGCCACAATAAATACCAGGTTTGTATATGCTGCGTGTTCCATTGGGAGATGTGCAGAAGCTGGGAGAAGGTTTTGCAGCATAATGAATCTTCGGCAACCACTTACAAGGTTTTCTCCTTACGGTAAGCGAATGAATCTCAAATGATGTAAAACTTGTTTACAAGGAGTCCATTCAAAATGCTGCGAGGGAAGCTATTTGTGAAAATGAAGGTAATAATAATATTGTGGACATGGCAGAAACGCGGTTACACATCATCAAATGGTGCAGTTACTGTAACCAGCATTGATACAGGTAAGGTGATAGATGTCAATTTCTTTCGAAATATTATATATGAAAAAAATGGGCACATAAAAACATTGTTTTTGACCTGTTGGTGAAAATTCATGGTGCAGATATAAACAGGTTGAAGAATCGGGTAAGTCTTACAAACATAAAAAAGTCTTCCGGTTGCTGTTGTAGTGAGTTCTATATTTAGATATCTTTCCCAGCTTGATTTGTTGAGATAATTTTTGCATCGAAAAACACAAAACCCGAATGAAAGTTTTCATAATGTCATTTTATAACGGGTTCCGAAAACAACATTTGTGCACATTGAAACACTTTCACTTGGTGTTCATAATGCTGTTTGTTCCTTTAATGATGGTAATGTATCCAAATTAACAAAAACTTCAGTAAATGGCAGTAGGACCTGGAGAATATTCGGTAAGTGCCATGAAAACTCTCGATAGAGAAAAATTAATGAAAGCAAGCATGCTTTTTCTGGATGATCAAAGAAAATTAGAAAAGATAAAAGAAAAAAAGAAGATAATATTAAGAAAAATAAGGTAAAAACCGGCTACAGTGCAAGATCTTTTTGATGAGGTAAAATTTTATATAAAAGCTACTTTTTTCTGAAATTTTCTTTTCTAAACTGTGTTTTCTCATTTCTATATAAATTTACTGTATGCATGAACTGGAAATTTTTATTTTATATTTCATATATATTCTTGTGTATACTGAAGTGAAATTTTTGAAATATTCCTCAGACATTTAGCTAAAAAGCATATGTCGTAACACAGAAAAGGAAAATTTTTATTAAGTTCCTTATTGTACTCTGCAAAAATTATTTTTTTAATCAGGCTGATCAATTTTTTAAAAAAAGATTTCACTTCTGTATAAAAATAAATGTTTATTTAATGCACACACAAATATATCTCAAAATGCATTGCATGAAGCCTGTTACATACAATAAAAATCACAAATTTCATGTTTAAAAACACAAAAATAGTTTACTTGTTGTTTTGGATACTATCTATGTAATATTTATATAATCTTTTTAATTCTTATATTTAAAGAAATTGTGTTTACTTGTGAATATACAAAACACTAAAGAAATTTTTCGAAGTGCCATATAATCATGCATTACTGTCTTATATAGATTATATTTTTTAATTTGTGTCTTCTTTCTCTATAAATTAATTGTATGCATGAACTGGAAATATTTATTTTATATTGCATATATATTATATATACTGAAGTGAAATTTTTGAGATATTTCTCAGACATTTAGCTGAAAAGCAGATGTCGTAACATAGAAAAGGAAAATTTTTATAAAATTCATTATTCTACTCTACAAAATTAAATTTTTAAACATACTGATCAATTTTTTTAAAAAAAATTCACTTCCGTATAAAGATAAATGTTTATTTAATGTACACACAAATTTTTAAGCTTTGTTTTCTAAAGTTTCTTAGTAAAAGGTACATAACTATATCCCAAAATGCAATGCCCTTTTTCGTTGCACTAAACTTGTTACATACAAAAAATGCACAAATTTCATGTTTAAAAACATAAAATCAGTTTTCTTGTTGTTGTTTTGGATACCATTTATGTAATATTTTAAGAATCCTTTTAATTCTGATACTTAAAGAAATTGTGTTTACATGTGAATTTATAAAACAGTAATGAAATTTTTCGAAATGTCGTATAATGATGTATTACCAAAGCAATATTTTCATGTATTGACACATTTTTACATGGTATTTATGATATTTATAGTCAACTTGGATGGACAGTAATGTATCAGAACAGAAAATTCTTCAAAAATTGATGCATAATTTGAGAAAAATGATGCAAATGCTATAAAATATCTCGATAGATTAAAAGTGAAAAATGCTATACAATTATTTTCTGAGAAATCTAAGTAAAAGAAATAAGTAAAATGTCTTAGAAGTTATTGAAAATAAGCTAATATTTAAAAAATAGTGCAAATACAGATTGTAATTCATAATTTTTTTGATGAAGTGACATTTTATAATAAAAATGCAATTATCTCAAAACGGTGTTTTTAAAACTGCGTGTACCATTTTCTCAGAACCTATTTAACAGAAGCACTTGCAATCTTCACTGAATATTACTGATATGTTAATATATATACTGAAGTGAACTTTTATTAATATACCGATAATATTTTTGTAACAGTCAGTTATCGTGAAAAAAAATGACATTTTTTAAAAAATTCATAGTGATACATTACGATGAAGGTTTTTGAAAAAACTAAACAATATATTTGAAAAAGCTCACTTCAGTTTAAATGAAAAAGTTTAATTAATATACAGAAAAAAATTTAAGTCTGTACATTTAATATTTTATGAGAAAAAGGCACATAAGAATGCTCAATTTAACATTAGCGGGATAGGGGGTACCGACTTACCTTAAAAAGATGCTTGACAGCATAGTGAAGAAACGTACAAAAAGAGAAGAGAGAGAAAGGGCTGAGGGAAAGAGAAAGGACTGAGAGGGAGAGAGAGGATATACGAAAAGAAGAGAGAGAAAGACGAGAGTACGAATTAGAGAAGTTGCGAATACAAGCGCAACAGACTGCCGGTATGACGAAAACGTTCAAGCATCGAATAAACTGATTCATGAAACTTTCCATAAGTTTAATATATTGGTTTGAATAGATATTGGTTTGAATCTTTCCTTATTTGAGCGTCATGCAGAACTAACTTTCTTACCGAAAAAAGATTGGGTTTCAAAACTTATAGGTTTAATACCCGTCGAAATTGCACATCTGATCGCAAGAGAACCAACTGATAAGTGTAATGATTACGATCATGTAAAGGATTAGCTCTTACAAAGATTTAAATTATCTCCCGAAAAATTTCGTCAGCTATTTTTGTTTCACCAAAAGTCCGATGAATGAACATGGCAGGATTTTCAACACGAGTTACAGACGTATTTTGATGGATGGACTTTGGGCTTAAAAGTTAACACCTACGACCAATTACGAGAATTAATCATAGCCGATCAAATGAAGAAGAGGGTGCCGTATGATTTTCAGGAACACTTTTTGGACGAATGGTCTACTATTAACTCATCTATTGAGCTAGCTAAAAAATTTCAAGATTATGAAGACATCCGAAGAACTATAGGGCCAAAGCAGTTAAACTCATTTGCTAAAAGATCGAACAATAACGCTAATTGTTCTCAAAGGCAAGAACGTTTTCACCTTGGAAATAATTGGAATGATAGAAAATGCTTTCAATCGACGAGAACTTACGATAAAAGAGTTAAACAGGTAACATGTAGCTACTGCAGGGGACCAGTTCACTATGCCGTAGATTGTACAAAGTGCAACAAGGGTACGAAAATCAATAAATCTTCAAGCTCTCCGGTCCATATCTGTTCTCGAACTCATCAAGACAGAATTAAGACCAGGAAAATAACCATCGGAAACAAGACTTTTGAGGCTCTAATCGACACTGGAAGCTCAGTTTCGCTCATTCGTGAAGATGTAAGCAAATGAATCATCGAGCAATCGAAGCTCTCGAAGGACATTGTCGTGTTATCTGGATTGGGAAAGTACGAAGTCAAAACAAAAGGATCGTTCCTACGAGCAATCGAATTGGATGGAGAGAAATATTCCGTAATATGGCATGTCGTGACTGCGCTGCATTTGGAGTTCCAGGCAGTGATAGGATTGGACATTTTGGAACAAGCTTTTGTTGGCTTTGATAAAAAAAGGTGTTTATTTCCGTAAACACGAAGAGAAGGTGTGGTTTGTGAATACACAAGTTTATGAAGCAAGAACTGAAGACGAAATCGAAGTTAAACATGTTATCAATCCTCGAATAAGAAAGGAACTCTCTGAACTAATCAACAGCTATACACCTAAGAAGACCGAAACGACAAATGTATCCATGAGAATTATCCTGAAGGATGATATACCAGTTTACCAAACAGCACGCTGTTTGTCGTTTCTGGAGAATCAGACCGTCAACAAGCAGATCGACGAATGGTTGGATAAGGGAATCGTGAGACCAAGCTCTTCTGAATATGCAAGTCCAATCGTGTTAGTCAAGAAGAAAGACGGTACCAACCGACTATGCATTGACTATAGGAAACTGAACCGAAAACTAGTCAGGGATCGCTTCCCCTTGCCACTGACAGAGGACGTATTGGATAGGCTGCAAGACGCCAAAGTGTATTCCACGTTAGACTTGAAAAATGGGTTTTTTCATGTCGACGTAAACGAGGATTGCAAGCATTTCACCTCCTTTGTTGTACCAGACGGGCAGTTCGAATTTAATAAGGTACCTTTTGGTCTCAGTACAAGCCCAAGCGTATTAAAAAGATATGTGTACAGCATTTTTAGGGAACTCATGCGAAAAGGCATCGTAATAATTTATTTGGACGATTTGATCGTTCCAGCTAAAGACGAGGAAGAAGGTTTGGAAAAACTAAAGAAGGTGTTTGAGGTCGCATCCAGATATGGGATGGAGATCAAGTTTGAAAAATGTCAGTTTTTAAAACGAAAGGTGGAATTTTTGGGTCACGTTGTCGAAAATGGAACGGTACGCCCTTCAGTTGCAAAAACGATAGCTGTGAAGAAGTTCCCTGTACCAACGACTGCCAAACAAGTCCAAAGCTTTTTAGGACTCACTGGCTATTTTCAAAAATTTATTCCGTCATACTCTAAAATAGCGAAACCTTTGAGTGATCTTCTTAGAAATGACAATAGATTTGTCTTTGAACGACCTCAAATAGAAGCATTTGAAAAGCTCAGGCAATTGTTGACTGAAAGTCCAGTATTAAGTATTTTCCAGCAGGGAAAAACAACCGAATTGCACACAGACGCAAGTCAACAAGGCTACGGAGCCGTCTTACTCCAAGAGGCAGAAGATGGAAAATTGCATCCTGTTCAATACATGTCTAAGAAAACTACTCCGGCAGAGGAGAAGTATAACAGCTATGAACTTGAAGTTCTTGCTGTTGTCAACGCTTTAAAGAAATTTCGTACCTACCTTATGGGAAATCATTTCAAAGTCATAACGGATTGCTCAGCGTTTCAAAGGACTATGGACACAAAGGATTTGGTTACTCGTATAGCGCGATGGGCATTATTGCTGGAAGAGTTTGATTATGAAATTGTGCGTCGTTTCGGCCAGAGAATGCAACATGTGGATGCCCTTAGCAGATATCCAGTCGCAATAATTACTAACGATACTCTAACCGCAAGATTAAAAAGGGCACAGCAAGAGGATGAATACACTCAGAGTCTAAGGTGACTGATTGAAACAAACGGCAATTCAGACTTTTTCGATAAAAACGAAATACTTTACAAATATGTTGAAGGTCGTGAATTGATAGTTGTACCAAGAAATATGCAAACTGAGATAATTAAGTTAGCACATGAGAAGGGACATTTCTCCGTTGCCAAGACTGAAGGAGTTGTCAAACAAAACTTTTCATTCCCAATTTGAGCAAGCAGGTGCAGAATGTAATTGTTAACTGTGTGCCATGTATTTTGAGCAACAAAAAGAGTGGAAAAAAGGATGGATTCCTCAACCCCATTCCTAAAGAGGATGTGCCATTAAGTACTTATCACGTCGATTTTATCGGACCTTTGCCTTCTACTAACAAGAAATATCAGCATATTCTCACAATAGTGGATGCTTTTACAAAATTTACCTGGCTTTATCCCGTTAGATCTACTTCCGCAGAAGATGCTTTGGATAAATTAAAATTGCAACAAAAGACTTTTGGTAATCCCAAGAGAATAATAACAGACAGAGGCTCTGCTTTTACTTCTGGAGCTTTTGGAGATTATTGTACTAATGAAAACTTTCAACATTTGCAAATCGCCACCGGAGTACCCAGAGGGAATGGCCAAGTCGAGAGAATACACCGAACTATTATTCCCGTTTTGACCAAGCTGTCAATTGAGGAGTCTACCAAGTGGTTCAAGTTCGTAGACCGACTTCAAAGAATTTTAAATAGTACATTTAATCGTAGTACTAAGTGGTCTCCATTTGAATTATTAATTGGCGTCACCATGAGAAACAAGGAAGACCTTCGCCTGAGGGAGTTACTGATGGACGAAATGATGGAGGAATTTCGAGAACAGTGGAACCAATTACGACAAGATGCAAAGAAAAATATTCAGAAGATACAGGCAGAGAATAAAAGAACCTATGACAGGAAGCGCAGGAAGTCCCCTAACTACTAGATGGGTGACTTGGTGGTCATTCAGAGAACACAATTTGGGACAGGTTTGAAATTAAGGCCTAGGTTTTTGGGACCATATAGAATAGTTAAAGTAAAACCTAGAGATAGATATGATTTAGAGAAAGTGGGTGATCATGAGGGACCTAAGATAACAAATTCATCTGCTGATTTAATGAAATTTTACTCACCATGATGATGTATTTTTATAAAAAGCGTTTCCTATTCTTTTTAAAAGAACATAATGTGTATTAATGTGTTTTGTTTTTTTTGCTATTAATATTTCATTTTGAGAGTTGTATCCTTATTTTAAAATTTGAATGTCTATCTTGGAATTTTTATCTCCGATTAATATTAATTTTGCAGAGGCCTTTATTTTATTGTATGGTATGTAAAATCACTGAGGTCAGTGATTCCCAGGATGGCCGAACTTGTAGGAAAGGAATGCAAGTTTTCTTTTACTTCTTTTGATTTTTATTGTAAGAGATGGCACCACTAATCGAAACCACGTGAGTTTTAGCTGCGCGATACGGTGAGGTCATGTATTTATGAGGTGGCAGAAAAGAAACTGGGAGTGGTACCAAAGCTTGAACGAAGGCAGGTAAGAGGAAATCGGTCTCTCCGTTGTTTGAGAAAGAGTACGTGTTTTCGGAATTGGTATGGTGCTATCTCGAATTATTTAAAACCCCTTGTAGATAGTAAATGTTTTAGTTGTGTTTTTAATAAATTAGGTTATTTTAACTCTGCGTGCTTATTTTAACATTAAAATAGAACCTTCCCCTAGACGCCGTCCCACATATATATAAATAAAATTCTTTTAATCTTATTTTATACTGTTAGTGTGCCGCCAAGTTTTGAAGTTGTTAAAAATGTGTCGCAACAAAAATAAAGAATGATAATCACTGTCCTAGTCCCCTGATCATAATCCAAAAGTTCAAAATCCGTTACCAATAATTTTAATGTTTCTCCAAAGTACAACGTTAATAAACACTCTCTCATTCTGTGTTTGGTAATGCCACCTGATTGGTAAAGGCCAGATCGAAGCCCACAAAATTCATCTTGACAAAGGGCTAAATTGTACGCCTGTCATTAGCCGTAACTTTCAGCTCCATACATGTGACAGTACGATTTGGCTCAGCTCCAACCTAATTTTAAGTGAGAACAACCTGGGTTGGTCAAGATCCTCCCACCTGTCTTCTCCTTCCACCAACTTCACGAGAGGACTTTCGGCTTGACGGTTTTTTAGAGTATCCTCATGCTACAAAGGCACTATGCATTTACAAACGTCCATGTCTGCTCCTGGATTCGAAACCAAACCCTAGGGCACAGCAATTACTAACCACTATTTCGAATGTGCGGCAAAGGTGTCACTCACTCATTATTTAACACTCATTTCATACTCATTTCCTGCTTTTCCGAAGTAACCATTACAATTGAAAAAGTGTCACACATGTGAAAATTTAATTCATTAAAACGGTTTTTATTAGTTATAAAATACTAACTAATTACAAAAACGTATTAAGTTTATTCTCAGAATCAACATTGGAATTATCTGGAAATCATGGGAGAAAAAAAAGTACTGAGAAGATAAGTATCTAGAAATACTCAAATTTTCACAGCTGGAGAATAAAGCGATGCAATATCTCGAGCTAACGTTTGTATTCAAATCAATATCCTGAAAAAGTATTTGTAGCAGAACTATCATAGGACTCATTTAGACCTTGACGAGATATAAATGAAGTCATTTTCGATTAATCAATATCGTTATTTCAACATTTAATCGTTATCGTATGTTACATCGGAATGCCGTTGATTTGATCGATGAATAGTTCTACGCTGTATATTTGCAGGAATTTTGAAGAATATCGAAAATGTGATTTTTTTAAAATCATTGCTCAGTGAGGCTTGTATCGAAGTTGAAAAAAAGAATCAAATGGTAAATGTTAAGAGATCATTTTAAGTTAGTATAGCACTTTTCTAATTTTTTTAAAACATTTATAAGCTTCTTGCACCACGCAATGTATAACACGGGGGCGTACAACACAGACAGAAGAAAGGATTACAACACAAACATCCATGCCTTCTCCGGGATTCGAACCCAGTCCCTGCGGCACCGCAGTCAGCTTCACTGGCCACTATACCGGATGGGCGACGCACTTTTCTAATTGGAACTGGAATTTTTCGCAGATTCTTTCATATCTTATAGCTATTTACACGATTTATTGACTTATTCGATATGCGAAAGTAAAGAGAAATTTCAATATACTTTTCAAAAAAGAGCACAGTTTGATATACAAAACAATCAATATAAGATATTGAAAAAATTAAATACTTTATTTGTAAATCAAGGAAACAAGAAACAAAAGAATAGCTAGCAGAAATTTAAGATCATTAGGTGTAAAAGTTACATTTAAAATATGTTTTAGTGACCATTTAGCCGAATGGTCATAGGTCTTGAACGTATAGCCAACATTGCTTCAATGAATTCTTGGTTTCTAGTCATGGATTAAAGACACGCCTATTAAAAAAGGCTGCCTATTAAATCTGTCGTCGCTCTAAGTCCTCTCACATTGGCGTGGTGTGGAAGTTTTGAGAATGGAGGGGAGTTCAGGTATCGTACTCGTCATTTGACTGCGGGTCAAAATTACGAGATCCGTCACCAAAACCCTACAAGTAATTTAGAGTACGACGTTAATAAAAAATTTTATTTTCATCTGAACATGCATTCTCAAAACTTCCACACCACACCAGGGTGAGACTTTTGATCCAAGACAGATTCAACATGTGAGCTTTTATGCTGGGAATGACAAAGACATCATGCATGTTTGGGATAAATGTAATTTTGATCTTATTGTTTTCTTTTCCTTTTTTTAAAAGAATAAGATTAATAATATTATTTCATGTTATATTAAATTGATTTATTATCTTACTTTTCATTTAAATTGGCTGACAGCAAATCGTTTCATTATATTCCTGAAGTAACTTTATCTGTCGACAGAATTTTTTATGCATTTTTTCTTTTTTCTTCAGATAAAACTTTTGGTTCGTGCTTCACGTGGTAGAATCGTGCGTGTTCATTGTTCATGACATCATCCAAACAAAAAATGTTGCTATGTCAAATACCAAAAAGGAACGTGAATGTGCGGGGGTGTAGCTCAGTGGTAAAGCGTTCGCTTTGCATGTGAAAGGCCCTGGGTTCAATCTCCAGCACCTCCATTATTCCCTCGGTATATTTTCATAATTAAATTCTTCCTTTTTTTAAAAAGAATTTGAAAAAAAGTTGGTAATTTGGGATTTGTATGCAAACAGCATTTCACTTTTTTTCCCACTGTGACTGACTACTTTTAAAAGTTTCTTTTTTCTCCGCTTTTTCAATTTCATTTCATTGAGATTCGAGTATATTTATTTTTAATGAAACAATTTTTCCCTTATAAAATTCTTTTCAAAAAATTAAATTTTTGCATATGTGATTAAAATGATCATTTTTTTTCATGTACGTTTCATTTGGTGAATAATGCTTTATTTTAAAAGGGGAATTTTTCTTTCATAAGTGATTTTGTTTCCATTAAAATATAAATTATTCTACAGATGAATCATCAAATTCTGAAATATGGTCAAGTTATGAACACGGCACATATATAAGATGGTACCTTATTTAGACTACAAACTTCTACACTACCCTACTACAAGTACTTTAAGCCGCAGCAGATTTAACGAGAAACATGCCAAAAATCTTCATTTTGGTGTAGCATTAAGGTTTGGTGGAGAACAATTCAAGTGTTGTCTTCGTCTCTTAAACAGTGACTCAAAATTACGTGGCTCGCTACTAGCAGTCTTCGTGTTCCCTCAATGGGCGAAGTTAAAATAATTATTGATCAGTGAATCGATTTCATGCTGTTGACATTGACATTATTTCCCGAGCAGCACCAGCTTTTAAATAGGCATTTATGGTGTTAGAAAAAAGTGGTAAAAGAATTAACTTATCTGTAAACCAGAATAAAACTAAATATTTACTTTGTTAAAAATCAATCTTGCAACTTAGTCACATAGAAATTAGCAATTATAAATTTGAAAAAGTTAACAATGTCCCTTATTTGGGAACTGAGATAAATAATAACGATATGCTGGCCCCAGAAATTTATAAAAGAACATTGCTGCAAATAGATGTTTTCATACCTTGAAGAGTTATTTAAAATCCAGTTTTCTCAAATTAAGAACTAAATTGCTTCTTTACAAAAGTCTTATAAGATCTGTCCTGACTTATGCATCAGAGACTTGGCCATTGACTTAACGTGACGAGGAAGCCTTAGAAATTTTCGAGAGAAAGCTCTTACACTGCATTCTCGGTGGGATCCAAGTGAATGCATCTTGGAGAAAAAGATCTAACTTAGAATTCTACGGAATCTACAAACAACCTGGTATTGAAAAATTTGTAAAATTACAGAGACTTAAATGGGCTGGTCATCTGGCTACAATGAATGAAGATCGTTGCTGCAAGAAAATTTTTCTGGCAAAGTCCATGGGAAATAGGCCTCGAAGCAGACTCACTTTAAGATGGATTGAGGGCTGTGTCGAAAAAATCCTAAATATTTTAATGGTCAAAAATTGGAAAAACAGTTGCTAAAAGTAGAGATGCCTGAAGAAAACTTCTGGAGAAGGTCGGGGCCCACCCAGGGCTATCGAACCATTGAAGACCAATGAATTTATTGTTTGATCTCTTAAACGTGTATTTTTAGATAAGAAATGTATTTACGACCTCCATTGATTAATTGATTATCATCTTTGCACTCCAAAATACACGAGATTTTGCTGGCGGCAAATTTCGTAACTTTGAATATCCGTCAAATAATGAATAATGTACAACTACGAAGTGTCGTACTCGTCAATAATTATCCATTATTGAGCTTTACAAGGGCATGCCTTTTTTTAGATAAGTATGGGAATTACTACTGATTATTAAGCTCACACTTCGAAATAATGCAAAGGCTATGGTGACGGACCTTGTCATTCTGAACCTCGATCAAGTGACAAAGAGTGAGACAAGTGACGACCCAGAAGCAGGGATGTCTTAAAACTTCTTGAGGCCCTGTACACCTACGCAAAAGTAGGCTCTGGAACGCTACGCAAATATAGGCCCTACGCAAATATAAGCCCTACGCAAATATAGGCCCCACGCAAATATAGACCCTACGCAAATATAGACCCACGCAAATATAGGCCCTACGCAAATATAGACCCTGAGACCCTACGCAAATATAGACCCTGGGACCCTGCGCAAATATAGGCCATGGACTCTATGCAAATATAGACCCTGGGACCCTACGCAAATGTAGACCCTGGGACCCTACGCAAATATAGGCCCTAAGACCCTACGCAAATGTAGACCCAGGGACCCTACGCAAATGTAGACCCTGGAACCCTACGCAAATGTAGGCCCTGGACTCTACGCAAATGTAGACCCTGGGACTCTACGCAAATGTAGACCCTGGGACTCTACGCAAATGTAGACCCTGGGACCCTACGCAAATGTAGACCCTCTGACCCTACGCAATGTAGACCCTGGGACCCTACGCAAATGTAGGCCCTGGGACCCTACGCAAATAAAAATCCTGGGACCCTACGCAAATATAGACCCTGTGACCCAACGCAAATGTAGGCCCCGCCTATGACCTATCAAAGTAGACAGTGCATTGCATTCAATGTCAAATACTCGGACAATTCCTCAAAACAAATAAATGGGAATGACTTACAATCACACAAACCGGTTCGATTGACTTCTCCCCTTCTGACTGAATGAGTGGCGATAGGCCTACGCTTATAAAGGGATGATGGTCATCGCATGCAGCCAGTTGACATACAGTCCGAAATTCTTAGTTTTTCGGAGAATACAATTGAAAGTAACATTTGGCCATTAAAATTTATTCGAATCACGATCTTTTTAAGGTTGATTCGAGAACGAAACGAGGTCTGAGCCTGGAACAGTTGACCCATGCCTTAAGACGTCCATGCTCAGAAGTATTCTTATTATTTTTATTATTCCTTTCTTGTGGACGCGGTAACCTAGTACACATGACCACGAGCTTATGGTTGGTGTGCCATGAGTTCGAGCTCTAGTGTCATCCATGCCATCCATGTAGAGGGGCTAATGTACGTTAAATCTGTTGAAGTTCAAAATCTTCCCATTGGTGTGGTGAAGAAGTTCGGAGAAAGGGTGCTAGCTCGCTCATAACTTGACCAGAGCTCAAAATTACGAGGTTCGTCGCCAGCATCCCCCATGTTGCTTTATAGTGCGACTTTCATAACCACTCATTTATTTATAATACCTTTCTCTTTTTAGATTACTTCTTAATAAATATAAGTAACCCATTAGCAGGATGTCTTTGTGATCATTCTGCGTTGTTAATCATTGTTCTTGTCAATTTCCTCCTTTTATTCTTCTTTTCTTGCATTTGTAGTTTTATCTGGAATACAAATACAAATACTTTTTGTAAAATAAACAAATGTCTGTGCAACTTGGCCGAATATGGCTTTAGCACCTGTAAAAATAACTGTCTGTCGAATGTATTCCGACGCTGATTTTTTTTAATGTTCATGTGTATTTTTAAGAATTTAAGCACAATTATTTGTAAAAAATCAGTAATTTGATTTGTATAAGAGTCGTGAGTACAAACACACTTAACAGACTCTGAATAGATTCTATTAAGATCATTTTATCATTTCAAGATGGAGTTTAGGATGATGTACATAAGGAATTATATCAATGTCTGTGAACAGTAATGTCTAGGTGTAGGATATGACTCGATTAGTTTTTTAAGAAATCTCATAAGATTCATTCATGAGCGATTCAGGATTTCAATATTTCATATTCTCACGAGAAATCGACAACGTAAGCATTCAGACGCTTTTTCAACTGGACATCTATATTAGAAGCATCAACATTCCTCTATACCTTGACCATGATAGTCTAAAGATTACGATCATGAGAGCGTGTCATGAGTTAGAACCTAGTGACCAGCGTGTCATGAGTTAGAACCTAGTGCCAAGACCCTCCGTGTAGAGGACTGGTGAAAATTACATGTGTCCGGGTTCAAAGTCTTTAGATTGGTGTGTCAGTTTGGAGAGGAAGGGACCAGCTAAGGTGTCATCCTCTTCATTTGCCCGTGGTGCAAAATAAAGAGGTCCGTCGCCAATAGCCCTCATGTTTTCTTATATATTACAACGTTAATAAACTCTCACTCATCTCTATACCTTATTCATTGATATTAAGAATTCTATCTGCACGCATGAAAAAAAAACAATATTTAATCAAAAAAATCACGACTTTATATGAAAAAAATAAATATAAACAAAAAAAATCTAAACATTCATTAAGATTTTTGTTTAAATTCAAAAACATGTCCATTCTGATTCCTCAAAAAAATTACTCATTTTCAAAAAACATAATTAAATCCATCCATTCATTTTTCAAAAACAGAAACTCAAATTTAAGTGTATTAGATTTTAATTAATGAACAAGCTCAGTACCTGATCATTACACATATTGTACACAAAGCAGAACTTATTTACCTTTTTATACAATTCCATTTATTTTCCATTGAGATTTAATGGAGAGAAAAGCTAATTAAAAAAGACGTAGATGCTGATTGAATCCTGCATAAAATTAAGACGGCAAATTTCCTTTCCGTATTGCGATTCTCAGGTTGAATTCAGAAGATCTTCAGCGTTTTGCTTCGCTTACGTTAAACCTCATTAATTTTAGACTAAAGTTTTTAATTCTATGCAATAGTGCGCAGAGATAACGAGCAAAAGTCTGAAGTGATATAAAACTTGTTGGATCGCTTTTTCTGTTAAGAGATGATTATTCTCTTTTTCTCCCCTCGTAAATAAGTCCTCAGTAAATTTCTAGTGCCGTACACACAAAGAAGCGTCAGGAAAGTTCGCGAAAATTACTTTTTTCCCCTTAAAGCAGAAAAACAACGAGTTGCTGAAATTTTCTGCTTCGGAGACTTGGAGGTCCCTTTAACACAATTTAGGGTACATTTAAAGGATAATGACATGGCTTCAGCAACAAAAATGCAGGAATGACTGTCACATTTAGATGTAAATTGCTTCAATTGGACTCTTCTAGTCTCATTAGTTAAGTTCAATTAGATTTTAGTTTGTATTCCTCTTTCTTTTTCTTTGTTTTTTTTATCGGAGGGAGTTTTTTGATACTCGTGTTAATACTGTTTGCTGTGGATAAGGGAAAAGCGAATATTTTTATTTTATTTACCCTGCTGGCCACCGTAAATGCAACACCAACAAAATTTATTTTGTAGATAACATGTTGACCAAGTATCAAATGATTAAATTTATAGACTTCTGTGAAGTGCGGTTCCTGCCAGATTCAGTAGCCAGAGTAGCCGCTATTATTGGAGATCACCGCTGCCACACGCCTCAGTATCGATTCAAAGAGACTTTGGATGTGTTCTTGGAGTACAGCAGACCAAGCAGCTTCCACACGTTGCCAAAGTTGTTCTGGTGTGGCAGCTGCGGATGTAATCTGGGTCAATCGTTGAGCAACCGTGGACCACATGTTTTCTATCGGCGAAAGATCCGGAGAGCAAGCCGGCCAGGGAAGCAATTCAATCTGGTGATTGACGAAGAACCTTTGGAAAATGCGTGCCACGTGTGGTCACGCATTATCTTGTTGAAATATGGCTGTGGCCAAGCCCTAAAGATAAGGAAGGATAACTGGCTCCAATACCTCGGAGATGTACTACCGGCTATTTAAAGTACCGGCAATGAGTACTAGAGAAGTGCGAGAGTGATATCCAATACCGCCCCGTACCATAATACCCGGTGCAGGACCAGTGTGGCGGTGCATAACGCAGCTATTCAGCATCCTCTCTCCACGGTGTCTCCAGACTCGAATCCGACCATCGTGGTGTTGCAGACAGAGGCGTGACTCGTCAGTAAAGACAACTTCATTCCATTCTGCCACCCACATCCTTCATTCATCACACCATTGGCGGCGGAGACGTCTGTGGTTCTGCGTCAAGGATAAACCAAGCAATGGACGTGTTGCGGAAAGACCACTCTGCTGTAAACGGCGTCGAATGGTACGCGCAGACACTGAAGGATGCGTTACAGACTCAATGTGCTGTGCTATGGTTCGTGATGTGACTGAGCGATCCGTCACTGCCATGCGCACAATTTGCCTGCCCTCACGTGAAGTGGTGCACTGAGGTGGATGCGATCGACCACGCCGGTCCGTCGTACCCACCTGTATCGAACGGTCACATATCCGCATTACAGTTGTTTGGTTTCGTCCAACAAGACTACCGATTTCCCTGAAAGATAATCCACAATCTCGGTAGGCCACTATCCTTCTTTTGTCGAACTCGGATACTTGATCAAAAACTGATCGCTGTTTTCTACGAGACATAACTGATCGTTTTTTGAAAAAACCACAAGAAAGACACAATTGCCGAACTTGAAATCGTCGAAATCTCCAAGCATTAAATAGCGCTTTCAGGTGGCGCCACAGGCGAGCGTGATGTGTGTCTGCGCTGAAATTCTAATCATTTGCATATCTCACCTCCTCTAATGCATGTTGTAAATTTCATGTTATTTGCGTGCTTCCTTTAGGGTGTTGCATTTACGGTGGCCAGCAGTGTATAAGGCAGCTGGTAACACAGAGATAAGTATCCTTATGCCAAATAGATATCTAAGACTAAATGTAATGCGCAGAACACAACACAAACATGTACTCTATAAAGTCTGCTCAAATACGAATTACATAAAATAAAATAAAAAAGGATAGTATGTAAAAGATTATAATAAGGTATTGTTGCAAATTTTCGTGGCAAGCAGCCAACAATCCAATTATTTAAATAATAATAGTTTCATTAGAGAAGAACAGATAGATAACTAAACTGGTGTAGGAAATTAAGAGAATTTTCAGACTTGATCGATTATCTCTAGAACTACTGAACCGATTTTAATGAAATTTGATATGTGCATAAATCGATACAATACAAACAAATAACCATTCAACAATTGCAATATACACGCATGATCTAGCGTAACACTCATTGGAGTTGGAAGGTATAAAACAGTGGTTGCAGAATAAACAAAGGAAATGGTTTAATAGGGGATATGGCCCCCTGTTACAGCTAAACAGGCCTCGCAGCTTGATGCCATACTTGAAATAAAGCAGTTTATCAGTTCTTGTGGCAATTGTTCTCGGAGGGGGGGGGGTTGCGAGTTGCAATTACCCTCCCCAGAGCGTCCCAGACATGCTCTACAGGGTTGAGATTTGGAAACCTGGCTGGCCAACCATACGGTGAATATCCACACTCTCTAGAAATTCGTCGACTAGAAGAACTCTATGTGGCATCGCGTTATCGTCCATTAGAATTAACTCGGGGCCCCATGCACCCCTGAAAAGGAGAAAATAGGGCTCCAAAACCTCAATCCTATACCTCACACAAATCTACAAAATATCTACATATCTGTTATCTACAAAATATATCTTTTATCTACAAAATAAATTTTGTTGTGCTACCTCTTGTCTTTCTTGGTGTTTCATTTACAGTGGCCAGCAGTGAATTTCATTACTGATAAAGAAACAAGGGCTTGGCAGCTTTGTCTCTAGAATTGCTGCTTGAGAGTCTGGGAATATAACAAACTGGCCATTAAGGAAGGATAAGCTTCTAGATATCATTTTTATTTATTTAACCTACACCCGTGCTTGACTTTTTTGACCATTTGACGCCGAGCCTTCCAGTACCGATTGACAACGTCGTCAGTCGGGTGCTTTTAGGTATGATAAAGCAACTAAAAAAGAAATATAATCTGAAAACATAAATAAGTGAACTTAATTAGTAAATACATATATCAACACACAATCAAAATATATTTCGTTTTTATATACTGCAAATAATTAATACTCTTTGAATACTCAAGCGATCTTTCCTATCCGTAACCTTCTCCTTTTCAATGAATATTTTTTTCTTTCATGACAATAAATGTCAATTGCAAATGTGCATTTATGACAATTTATATTAATAATAAAAAATAAAAAAAAAACATGCGATGTAGTACAAAAAGGGAAACACCCAGACGCGTACAACTTGATATGCAGAAACAAAGCGATGATGTGCTATGCACCTCAAAGAACTTTTCCAAAATTAGCTCTAGATTTTTTTTTTTAAAATTTGTTTTCGAAGTGATTTTTCATAGCACTTATGAGATTACGTCATACATTTTCGCATCTATTTTTTAATATGACTTAAAATTCTACATGTAGTTTTTTGGATTTCGCTATATATTTTCATTATCATCATATTCATTAGTTTATATTTTGAAAAAAATTTACAATTCTTTTGGAATGAATCGCCTTCAACCATGGCTTTTTAGTTCAGCTAACACGCTTACTGTTTACAACTCTGTTTTTACAATATCTATGGTACTTCAGACTATTCAAACTTTTCAGTATATGTTTTTGATTCATATGTATTTTATGTAGATATCTTTTTAACTTAATGTTAACATTGTAATATTTTTCGGTTTATGATTTCGCACTGTTGATGTAAATTTTAATCAAGCGAAGCTTATTTTTTCGTTTCGGATTTTTTTTCTTGTTGTTTTATTTCAATAATGTTGTAATTTCTTTTACCAGTTTATATTTTTAAACTAAATTGTTTCGAGTTATTTGTTACAGATATTTTTTTAACTTCAGTTAATGCGGTTTTTGTAACTTCTTTTTCCAGTCTAAGACATTTAATTTTTTTGAGTACTTTGATTCCGTTTCTTATTTAGTCCCTTATTTGTCGTCTACTTGGCGAATTATTGCCGTCATATGGAACAGCATTCCAGTACAGAAAAAGAGGTATCGGCTGTCCCTCCCCTTCCAACGTTAAAGGACAGTAATTAACAGAATTTGCTATTACCGTAAAATCTGTTGACTAACGAGCACAGCTTTATAAATTGCATCTCTACTTTAGAGCTGAAATTTTAATTTTTAGATATATTCGCCATATAACCACACCCCTTTTTTTACGAAAAAATCAGAAATGTTGTTATGCAATGCTCTTACGTTTTGAAGTCATTTATTCCAGGTATTATCTCAGGCGTTTTTGAACAGAATAGTATACTTCCAAAAATACAACCCTATGAGTTCATAAGAAATGTCATTTCTTTTAAATAAACAGTATTTCGATATATATAGAAGTTCATTTTTTATGCTCTTTTTTTTTTTCCTTTTTAAGGCTCTCCTTTTTATAACCGGCGTATCACGTGCACCCGCGTAAATTTCGATCTTATTTGTGACGTGAAAAGTGTGCGCGTTATAAGCCGGATTTTACAGTATATAGAAAGTTTTTCAACAGTACACCATCCTTAAAATAATTATTTTAAATTTTTGGACACGTGTCATTTTGCACCAAATCGGATGCATATCCTTATTTAAAAAGTTATATGCAGACAGGAGAGATTGAGAAGTTTTATTTCAAATATTCATTCCTGTGAAGAACGGTACTCTAGCTAGTTATTTTCATAATACTCTTGTTTACATTAACATGTTAAAGAGTACGTAACGCAGCTTAGCTAAAAAAGAAAAACAAGTAATTATCAAAAGAAAGCAAATTTTTACAATATCATGACTAAAAGTAATGGAGGATCTTGTTGTTTTTGTAATAAAAAATTAAGACAACCTGTCCATATTGCCTTAAAATTACGAAGACTTTTAATTTTGATCTTTTAAGTTAGCTTATTATATTTTTAATGATTAATTTCTTTCAATTCTTATTCTAATTGAATGTCTTGTAACTGATATCTCTTGCTTAAAAAGTTATCTTTAACCCGAAAAATATCTTTTTTTGGTGTGAAAGCGGATTCAATACCCCCCCCCCCCCACACACACAAACTCACACTCATGCCATTTTTTCATTTCCATCTAAAGTTCCAATAAATAAACCAATCCAATCATTTAATACCATTAAATGATGGGATCTTTCTTTCAATAGATCAATCAAAAAAACTTTCACATTTTTTTTTATAAACGCCGACTTAATGGTCTTTGTAGGATTACCAACGCTATCCTTATTGTTGTTATTTGTGGAAATATCTTACCATAAACTTTAATCGAATTTTTTTTCTCCATAAAACGTGGGAGTCTTTCGCGTTCGAAATTGGTGAACCCAAACGATCAATGAGAACGTATATTTCGATATCGAAAAGCACAGAGGACGCAGAATAACGATAAAGACGCAAGCATCCATTCTCCAACCCCCCTCCCGAAAAAAAAGAATTCCCACGTTGTAAACCAGGAAAGACATGGCAAAACTCTCGCCTCGTTGCTCTTCACTCCTGAGCGTGATCGGAGTGGTTTTTCCCAACGCACTAAACAAACAATGATGACGCTAAACGAAAATGCCACGAAACAATGCACGAATTTATGCTTCCTTTTATTTTATTCTGCTGCAGAGTCTTCTAAAAGATCGTAACTTAGTATCTGGAGGTTATAAATCAGGATAAGAGATACCCCCCAAGAGAGACGTAAAATTATCCAATTTCGCTGCATGATGATGATCTCAAGTAAATATAAAAAAAAGGATCGATAGTCGTATACATTTTGCGAAGTTCGTGGAATATAAAAGTAAGAATTTATATTTTCTTGTGATTTATGAAACATGACTATCCACAATATAAAAATAATAATAAAAGTAAGGAACGAAACACGGCCTATATGTTGTACTTTTTAACAGCCATCAAGTAACGAGGGCGACAACTGATATGGGGTGTTCTGCCACTCACCAAACTGCCACACCATGTTAACGCAAGGAGTTTTAGCTTAGACAGATTTAACACGTATCTGTCCCTTTCTACATAGTATGACTTCAGTAATACTAGGACTCGAGTTTGAGTGTTCATGAACCTTTGCACTATGAAGAAATACGTCGTCATTTTGAACCATGGTCATGTGACGAGGGTGATACTGAAGCTCTACCAACCCCTTCTCCAAACTTCCATGCTAACAATGGAAGGACTTTGAGTCTTGATGGATCTAACGCGGCAGGTCTACATGGTAGTCCTTTATAGTGGTACTAGACTCGAACTTGTGAGACGCCGGCCATTGAGTCAGTGACTTTGACCTCAAGGCTACCACGGACTTTGCACTAAGACAGAAACCCACGACTCGTTCATGAACTCACGACCTCTTGACTACTTTGGTCACCGCGTACAATGTAGTATTTTTGATGTATTTTTCGTATTATGCACAGGAATTACAAGCACACGGATTCATTTTGGGGTTTTATATACAACTTTTACGACCCATGTGAATGAAATCCAAACGACAAAATCTAAATCCAGCTTCGGATCAATCTAATAGTCAAAATTAAAATCGATTGTTCAGGGATATCTTGTAAAAAGTCTGCGTGTGTTTGTGAATATTGTGTAATGTTTTTATATCTCCTTATGTAAAAAGGGGGTTTATGACAAAAGTGTCAAACTCAAATGTGTACGTGTGTGTGCGAACTTGAGCCAAACAAGGTTTAACTTTAAAAGGGCCTCAAAAGTGTACGTTGCGGACTGCGAATTAGACACCCCTATTTAAGATATTCTATACATAAACAACTCGTTTCAACGCTACTTGAAACTGATAACACATTAAAATAATGATAAACCTGAACTGGAATATTTCATATCAGTTTTCACATCATTAATTTGTATTAATAACTTGGAAAATTTTAATCGAAAGTATGGATAACAGTCTCATTTTCATTCATTGAAGATATAATCTTCAAATTCTAGTGTGTCTTCCCAATATTTTGAGATGTATAGATGATTATTCAATAAAAAAGTAAATGTGAAAATTTAAGTCGGTATTTTGATTATATTATTTTTAATGACACTGGAAATCGCAAATATACCCTTGGGACATGAAAATACCCAGTTTTTGCAAAATCTTATTTCTGAAATGATGGCTGGCTGCGAAAATCTGCCACGATAGTCGAAAGGTCATGTTCAAACTCGTCATCGGCGATTATTTGAGGCTCAAAGTCCTCCTATTTGCTTGGTGATGAAGTGTGAAAAGTAGGGTACTCAAGTGACGATGATTCAAAAATACGAGGTCATTCGCCAATAACCTTTGAGTAGTTTGAGTGTGGTGTTAATAAAAGATCAGTTAACTTCCTGCTGATAGAAATAGTTTTGGGTTTAAATTCTTCATTCTTTAGTCATATTCAACCTTACTTATGCGATTTAAACTAAGAGTTTTTCCACAGTTGTGAGGCTCTCATGTTTATCTCAAGCATCGTTTCTTCATCATTTAAATTCTTTTTGGTCTACTTTTAGATTAAACCAGTGTGCTTCACAAACTTCCAATGTTTCGACCCAATATTCAATCATAACTTTCATCGCACTCCCTCTCGCCCCCTATACAATAACAATCCATTAAACGCAATAATAATTAGCTTTGATGCTGAAGCTACGATAAAACTTTAATTATAATCAATATGACTATAATTATTCAGATAAGCATTAAATTTTGTATATTACTTCTTGAGTGACACTCTTATGGCTGTGTCATTAATAATTCTTGTAAACTTGTTCTTAATTCAGTAATGATAAATTTATTATCAAACACATTGGGCTGTACTGATACATTTATAAGTATATTATATCAGTGCAAATGTGTATTTTATTTTTTTATTAAGTTAAAATGTCTTTTCATTTGCTTCATTTCAGCAAATTAATATTTTTTTTAAATTACCTTTTTAATTTTGATTTTTTTATATGCTTGTACCTCCCCCCCCCCGGAGGGTTACCCCGCCTCCTTACGAGGCATACCCCACAGTTTGATAATCACTGAATTAAACTATTTTCCACTTAAAATTCTTTATGAATATGACGAAAATTATTTGCTGATGTAGCCAATAGAGTAACATTAAAATTGGTGCCAATAAAATAAATTTGATCGATCGATACACAAAATTTTCATTAAAAACCAAAACTTAATTTATATAAATATACAATGCTGGTCACTAAAATTGCAACTCTGAATGAAAGCAAGTAGCAAATCTTTAACTGTTGTGTGAATACAGCATATCAGAAAGAAATCATGACTATTTTGTAGGTAATTTGGATGTATATAGGGTTCACGAAATTGGTACTCACAACTGCCGCCTCTGACAGAAAAACTGCTTTTGCCCGGTTAGGCACATCAAGTCGAACTGAACTTGGAGTTCTGATACGAGCGAATCATTCAAAACTACTTCGAGTCCATACCACATTTTATCAATCATAGTAGCTGGAAAGCAATTATAAACCATGGATAGCTGTTTCAAAAAGTGATAACACTTGGGAACATGCAGACCAGGGTAACAGTAGAACACCTTTAGTATCGAGGAGGTTAGGATACGATGGGAAACATGCTGTCTTGCTTTATCTTTTTGAAAGATAACATTTCAGAGAGGCCTCGAAGCTAGGGTGTAGCCACCCACTCTAAGATCCAAGAAATGTAATTCTAGTAGTATATTCAGATTACACACAAACGAGACGATCAAGAAGTTTTCGTGCCTGAAACCAATTGTTGCCCATACCATCACACCAGGTGCAGGCACATATGACAATATGGAATGCGAACAGGCCACGATGCCTCCAGACAGGAATCTATCCATTTTGATGCTACGCACAGAACCGGGACTCGTCTGAAACTGTGACCCGTTGTCACTCTTGTTTCCGGTTTTAGTATTTTGCCATACCGCTGACTGAGCTGCCCAGCCAGTAGGGTGGATAGAACCCTCAGCTTGCAACCGAGTGGGCTCGGGTTTGAATCCCGAATAAGACAGGGATGTATCTCCAGAGTAAAGAAGTCGGACTATCGCCTGAAATGGATTCCTGTCTCGAATAGAAAGCAGCGCACCCCTTCTGTTTGCCGGGATCATCGTTTGTAAATAAAATGTCTATATTCTTCTGTGTTTGTATTGAATGTGTTTTTGTCTTTCCATCTCTCTCGTCTCCTATGTACCCCAGGATTAAGCACACAACAACCACAACCACTGCCAGAAAAAAGTATAAATTTAATATTTCTACATCTTGAGGTGATTGAGATTATTTTTTTAAATGTTTAAAGCTTTTTTGTGTAGGTGTTGCTCTTATTCTGTCACTGACAAATTCGTTCAAAATCTTTAAAACTAAGCTAAGCAATATTTGGGCTCCCTACTCTCTTAAAAAAATACCCATAAATACATACCAATAAGAATATTAGGCGAAAGAATTACAATTTTGCATGTACTTTTCCTTGGGGCATTATTTTCTCATTTCAAATTGCCCATCTTTTTCCTAACATTTTACTTTTTTTATATATCACAGCTGCCGGGAATAAAAATCCGAAAAATTATTCCACTCGCAAATACTGCATTATGGTTTATTTTTCGTGAGAACTTATACACACACACACAACTGACGTAAATACGCGAGCTGTGTGGGAAACCGTCGCCAAATATTCGCCTGCAGCGATATTTTAAATAGATGCCTAGTGTGGGATCTTGGCGTTTAGAGCGCAGGCGCTATAATTACCTACTGTACGGCTGCTTGTATTTTCTGTAGCAATTCTTCTGTCATTCCGACAAAATTACCCTACACTCTTTTTTTTTCTTTCCACCCTCACTTGAGAAGAGGGGGTGGAGTGGTATATTTTTCGTTTTCTCAGCTGATTGGCAGAGCGTGAATTTTTTCCGAAGTATCCCCCGTTCCCGCGGTTTCTGCCGATACATCATTGCGAAGTCGTTCGCCCACCCCCTCAATCTGTTTGTCAGTTTTATCTCCCCTCCCCACCTTTGCATATGTATATTGGAGAAACAGGATGGAGGGTATATTATTGTGATTGCGGAAGAGGATGTTTAATATGCTATGGAGATGGTGTGGGGATTTATAAGAAACGGAAATCTAATTGTGAGATAAACTTTTCTATCTTATTTTATTTTCTATTGTAATGAAGCAACCTGAAAATAATTTTCATATTGATGATTTCGTCTACTCATGTTCTAATTAGGTAAAAAAAAAGACTTCGAAACAAATGAAAAATAATTGAAGCAATATTGTTAAAATAATTCAAAGGCTAAGCTTTTTGATTTTGACGGTAAATGTTAATTTTCAAATAAGAGCTGTTGCGAACTCGGAAGTGTGAAGGTCCACCAAAGGATAAGACATTTTCTTATAATATCCTCTTTATTATGGCTATCCACCACCTAAGGTCGACTTAAGCAATGGGAGCAGGTCAGCCTTAAAGCTAAAGATTAGCTAAATATCTAGAATCTAAAGCATATCACTGGCATAGCTAATCCTGGGTGGACCCTGTATCAAAATTCTTTGGGGCCCTTTATAAGAAAATAAATAAAAAGGATCACATTTATGAAACTTACATGAAAGTATCCAAATAATACACGTGTTGGTATACCTGTAGTGTGAGGTCCTCGTATCACTGATACGGAGGTAGCTAAGCCCTTGATACTTATCAACGAGTGAGTGAGTGAATATTAACGTCTCACTGTTCAGCTACACGAGGGCTTTTGGGGACGGTCCGCGTAATTTTGAACCATGGTCAAGTGACGCAGACGACACCTGAGCTGGCACCCCCTCTCCTAACTACCACACCACACCAACGGGAGGACGTTTGAGCTCTCGACAGATTTAACGTGCATCGCTCCCCTATACGGCAGGTCTTCAGTGGTACTGTGGGATCGAACTCATGACATGCTAGCCACGATCCGATGTCTAGACCACTTGGCTACCGCGGCCACTAAATACCAATGAATGGTCCTCATTAATAATGCTAGTCCTTGGTTGGCTTGTCGGATCCTGTTTCAACTTGTATCACAGCAATTTCCAGTGTGTTGACTTCCCTAACTTCTTAGGCTTCGTATGACAACTCTAACACTTCCCTCATAAACATAAATCGCGGTTCCTTTACAGAAGTGGGTTTTATAATCATACAAACCAATACCCGCCCGTTTCACTGAGTATTCTATGATGCTTTACGAATTTATACTATTTTTTATATATATTGGTATCTAAGTCTTGGCATTAAGAATTAAATTGTGTATTGAAAAATATTCTTGTAACTCTCACCTCTTGATTTAAAATGGTCAGAACCAGTAGAGAGCGCACACAAAATTTATTAAAGGGGGGGGGGGATTGTCCATGGACAAAAGTCCTCATCTCGTATCATACCTCAAGACAACACCCATTGAGTTTGTCGATTTTGTTAACAAAAAACAGTAAAAAATAAATTATTGAATTAATAGTTAGCATTAATTAATAAAATAAATTGTTAATTACAAGTACTTAATTAAATTTTACATTATATATATATATATATATATATATATGGTTATCATCAATCAAAAAAAACTCAAGGACTTTGGGGGGTGTCTGAACCCCTAGGATGCGTCACTGGTCAGAACTTCCTCCACTATGTGCGCTACTGGTCAGAACTTCCAAACAATTTTTAGTAATTTCTAAATTAGAATTATTTTTTAAGCTCCTTCCTAAGTGGATTTCCGCAGAACTCATTTATAGTGGATCTCTATTCAATAAAATAAGCATGCTTGCCAAATTATAGGTCAAAATCTAATAGTTGAAAAACGGAATTTTTTTTTTATCAATAAGTCTCAGTACCCACCTTTGAGAATCGATTTCCGAAAGACACGTTCTCAGTGGATTTTAATTTAATAAAAGAAACATGCATACCCATTTCAATTAAGGTAGGTCTAGTTCTTCGAAAAGGGGAATTCTTTTTTCAATACTTCCCGGTAACTCCCCACTTTACACATTAAAATTAGTTACACATTAAAATAGAAATTCTTCATACTGTATGTACCTTTTCTAAGCTACTAATCTTCATATGCATGTAATTTTTCATGGCATATTCATCATACATTAAAATAAACATTTTGTAAGAAACATTTTTTTTTACATTTTTTTTGTGCGATAAAATGGTTTAAATTTCACAATAATGAATGCGCTATTTTGCAACTTTTTAAAAAAAATTCAAAATTAGCCAAAAGCTCTTTATAGTGTAAAAGAGAAAAAATGCACTTTTGTCTAAGAAATTTCAAGCATGTGTTATGGATTTTGAGAAAAGGTACATCGAAAATGGCTATTTTAACATTGTCGGTATATAGGGTCCGACACCTCCTTAAATTTTGATATAAGTATTTGAGAAAACCTTTTGGATATTAATGCATGGCAGAATATCTTTCCTTGAGCGTTGTGAAAAGAATAATGGAAAGTACGTTTCAAAAAAGATTATCCAATTAATAATAAAAGTACTTATATCATTATATAAAACTATACTATTTCTATAAATTAACCAACTGATTCCTAGATCATTTATTGAGTAATTAATCAGTTAAGCATTAAATTTCTATTGTTATTAACAAGATGATTTTATTAGAGGTATTAAAAGGTGTGGTTGGTTGAGCAGTTAAGTTTTATAAATTCGATTAAAAATTTTGGAATTTCCTTCCTAAATATAGTTTACTAACACCACAGAGATTGTTAAACATACAAAAATTGCAAAACAAAAACATCATCCATTATCAAAACACAAAAGTAGATTTCACATGAATATATAAAGTCTTAAGCAAAACAGGAAACTAAAACACAGAATTCGAACTCTAGTGGCATGTTCGAGCCACCTATTTTGGTGTGGCGTGGTAGTTAGGAGAGGGGGGTGCCAGCTCAGGTGTCGTCCGCGTCACTTGACCATGGTTCAAAATTACGCGGACCGTCGCCAAAAGCCCTCGTGTTGCTAATCAGTGCGACGTTAATATTCTCTCACTCACTCTCACTCGAGCCACTCGAGTGGTCAGTAACTAGTGACTGGTGTGTTTCTGCTACCCAGATGCACTGAAAACGTGCCGGTACACGTTAAATCTATCGTGACTTAAAATTATTGTTGGCTTGGGGTGATAATTTGGGGAATGAAGTTTCAACTAGAATGTGTCATTATCACTTGACCTTACTTTAAAATTATTGCGACAAAATTTCGAAATGTAATAATATTTAATCAACCGATTCTTATTCAACACAGATTATTCAACCAGAGCAGGCTATGGATTTCAGAGGCCCTCATGTGGCCTCGGTAGTCTAGTGATCATAGTCACAGGTTTGTCGTCGGCGTATCATGAGTTCGAGCCCTTTTATGTTAGTTTTGAACAGTGAGATGTGAGCTCTGGTGTAGTCCACGTCACTTGCCCATGACTGAAAATTTCGAGACACCTGTGCCATTAGCCTTCGTCTTGCACATGCTAACGAACACCCTGTGACGTATTGGATACGAAAATACACAGTCAGGCTAAAGATGTATACAAATTTAATTACATAAAAATCTAACACACTATCTTCCTCTACAGGCCACCTTTCTTCTCTCGCTTCCAGCCGGGACCCTCTCTGAACCGGTCTCTCCACATGTCCTTTTTTAGGGATCTTTCTCGGAATTGAGGGGAAAAATGGATTTCAGGAAAACCCTCCCCCTTACAATCAGGCAGTCACTATCAGCTTTTCGTCTCTTACGTCATCAACAGGTTTCATTTCTGAAGTAACTGGACTTTGTAATAATGTTCGATACAACCCTAACTCCTGAGGCGTACACAGACTGCTTTCACAGAGCGTGTTGCATTTTTAAGAAAAGAAAAAGGGAAAATATGTTGGTCTATGGAAGAAGTTTGAATCCCCAAACAACAATTTCTAATTTCACATAAGTCATCTTGTTTAAAAACATTTTTATATGAATAGATAAATTATTACTAAGCCAATAACGAGTAAAATATTAACAGGGCTTTATTTATTTATTTTTTAAAATTGTTTTATTTCAAAACAGATCGACTTGCAAATAAAAAAATAATGCTTCTTTTGCTTCTTGCGTGTAGCAAAAGAAGCACTATGTTTCATATATTTTCATCAAAAAGAATTCAGTTATCAAAGCCGTCATCGGGGACATTCACCTCTGTTTTGAAAGAGATATCGCACTTGGTTATTTATGCGCCCACATCTTTTAGAAATGAGGATGGGCCTTCAAAGATAAGAGATTTCAAATGTCGCATGACCGCTCAGACTCGACAGCGCAAACATCCACGTCTTGCTTGGGTTAGTTGTTTTGAGACACTTACCCTTGCTAACCATCATGTCACCGAGATGTCTTTAGATAATTGCGATCAGTTAAGTAAAGAAAAAATGCTGCTGTCTTTTTAAAACTTAGTTACGTGTTTTCCCCATTTACAGATAGTTTACTTTTCCTCCACATTTTCTATTTTATTTTATTTTCAATAGCATTCTCTCTTAATTCAGTTCCTACTTTTATAGCTCACTCTCCCCTTTATTATATAATATGTATCATACTGTTCAAATTTTCAATCGTTAATAAAATACTTTCTATTCATCCAATCAAGCTCAATTTTTTTAAAAACTTGGAGTGGATGCCATTTGATGTTAATACGTTTTTTTTAAAATATTAATTCATTAATTACCAGTTAATTAATTACATTAATTAACCAGTTTTCGATGCCAACTTAGATTCGTCTCCATTGTTGTACCAATGTAACTGTTAAAACAATGACAAAAGTTGGCGTCGAGAAACGGTTTTTCAGCCAAACTAGCCAAACTGGATGTGCATTGTTACAACGATGCAGACAAATCATTCTCTTTTTTTCAGTTCCTACTATTAGAAAGAGAGAGTTCACTCTCTCCCTATATATATATTTATTTACGAGGGTGAGTCGGAAAATCAGTTTCCCTTGTCGACTGTGGTCAGAGTTGAGTATAAAAGTCAAAGCAGAGAATGAGACTTTAAAGATAACACATAACTTTATTTTTCCACATTAGTACCAAGTACATTTAGACATTCGTCATACAGATTGGTAAGCTTCAAAGAACCCTGAAAGAAAACCCAGGGCATTGCATACAGAAGAAGTGTTTATTTTTTAGGGGACTTTTTGGAGGTTGGAACCATCAATGTTACGCGGTGCTGTGACACCTTGCCGAAATTGAAAGAAGCGATTCGGAAAAAGCGACCATCTGGCATTCTGTTGTTGGATGATAATGTGAGACCACACTCGGCTAAACCATATCGCAACTTTGGTTGGGAGCACCTACACCATTCACCATACAGTCCTGATCTTGCATCAAGGGACTTTCATCTGCTTCCAGCTTTGAAGAAGAATCTCGCCAGAAGGCGCTTTGGAAGCAATTGTGAGGTCAAGCAAGCCGTTAAACGCTTCTTTCGTAAGCAAAGCCCTGAGTTACTCCTGCAGGACTTTTTGAAGCTTATCAAGCTGTATGACAAATGTCTAAATGTACTTGGTACTTATGCAGAAAAGTAAAGTTATGTCTTATCTTCAATGTCTCATTCTATGTTTTGATTTTCATACACAACTCTGACCACAGTCAACAGGGGAAACTTATTTTCCGACTCATCCTCGTAATTATATATATATATCTTGTTCAAATTTTCAATCGTTAATAAAATACTTTCTATTCGTCAATTCAAAGTAAGAATTAAATAAAAAAAATTTTATATTACTTGTTTATATTTTAAATGCAAAAAGAAAAAAAAATGCATGTGTTTGTTTGTGTACTTTGAAATTCAGTAGTTAAATATTTGCAGAAATGTGTAGCTTTTCCCCCCGTTGTTTTGTGAATCTTTTGTCAAAAAAGAAATTAGAAAACGTTTTGTGTGAAAATATTTAGCTCATTCAATAAAAAAAAAATACAGAAAAAATTTTCTGTTTTAAAAAATGAACAATGATATAAATAATAGTCAAGAATGGTAACTAATGAATTATAATAAATATAAGTAGCTACTGTGGCCGTGTACACATGGTTGGTGTTTGTGATCATCGTTGTCAAGTCATGGGTTCGGGTCCTGGTGTCAATGGAGACCCACCATACATGGTGGCTGATGCATGTTACAATCTTTGATGCTCGAAGTCCTCACGTTGATGTGGTTTGGAAATTTTGTGATTGTAGGATGTCAACTGAAGTGCCGTCCTACTGACTTGACCAAAATTCAAAATTACGAGGTTTATCGAAAATAGCCCTCGTGCGGCTACAAATTGTGACGTTAATAAAAAATCATATCAAATGATATACAAACTTATTTGAAGCGGTGTCAAATTTAAATTTTGCTATAAAGTGCATTTAAATACGAATAATTTTTCCATTGTTCGAATGGAAAAAAATAACTGTGCACACTTGAACAAAATTATGACTTTTCTTGTATAAAATTAATTGTATAAACTTCTACGAAAAGTAAAGTATAGGATCTAACTGGGGCTAACTTTTTCTCTCACTTTGAAAAAAAAATAATAGTACCAAATTAAGTTTTTTTCTTACTGAGCAGTTCCGCATAATGCTCGTGGCTGCGGTAGCCAAATGGTCAAGGTATCGGATCATGGCAGGCATGTCCCGAGTTCGGTCACAGTACCACTAAAAAACCCGCCGTGTAGGGGCGCGATGCACGTTAAATCTGTCGAGAGCTCAAACTTCCTCCCATTGGTGTGGTGTCGTAGTTTGGAGAAAGGGGGTGCCAGCTCAGGTGTCGTCCTCGTCACTTGACTATGGTTCAAAATGACTAGGTCTGTCACCTAAAGCCCTCGTGTAGCTGAACAATGCGACGTTAATATTCACTCACTCACCCCTTAATGCTTTTATTCTGTAAAAGTAGCACTCTTTAAATGACGTTTTTCGGAAATAAAACTGTATAATAAAATTTCTTATTTATTAAATATATTTAGGATTTATAACCCTATTAAGATCTTTTTTATTAAGTGTATTTAGTATTACGATTACGTCAAAAAAGATCAATTGTACTTTTAATATTAAAAGCATATCAATCATATTTGCACTAAAGTTAATTGCGGAATACTGTTAAGAAATATTTTTTTAAAAAAATGGAATAATATGTGAGAATATCTAAATTAAATATATTATAATGAACATAGATTGATTTAGAACAAAATTTAGTTTTAACAATTAATTTAAATGTTTAGTTGCACTCCATACTAAATTCAGTAACAAAAAAAAATTAAAATATTTAAACTCAATATTATAATGAAAGGGGATTTTTTAAAAAAATATTAATGAAGATATGTACCTTATATGGAATAAATGCAGCACTTCTGCACTCTAGCTTATTGTTACGAAAATATATTGCATTGAATTAAAAGAATAAAGAAATAAGGTAGACAATTTAGAATATTGTGACAAAAATCATATCTACACAGTTATTTTAATTTTTTGATTGCTTTTACCTTACCTTCCAATCTTTTCTAAAAATTCTGTGATTACGTATGATTTAAATTTAATACTCACTGGATAGGTAAAAATACTTCATTCTTATCTGAGTATTTCTTCAAATCAATGAAATAAACTTTATAATAATATATTTTTGGAGATTTTTCACTACTGGTGAAAGAAGGCATGAATGGGAATTCCAAGACTTACACATTTTCTACTTTAAAGATAATAACGGTCAGTCTCATCCATGTAAGATCTGCTTTTGGAATTTTTTTATTTTATATGTGTGTGTGTGTCCTCAGATTAGTTAGCTTTTTTTTTTAATAGATAAAAATTTCACGATTCGTTATGATCTTTTCCTCTTATGGGATGAAGCACCCTCGGAATACCCAGCGATCTTTCTCTTTTCGAACTTATTTTCTTTTCACTCGCACACTTCTCTTTTTTTCCCTTCTTTCTTTCTTGAATTTAGTTGAATTTTTAGTCTTGACTACAGATACTTTTTTTTCGCAAATTAACTTGTGTTTAGCGCATCTTAGCCTAATTTTGCCCTAAAGTCTACAAAGCAGCTAACCAAGCATGAAGAAGAAACAATTATCTTTAGGAAGTATGTAATTGTATTTGTGTTCCGCGAGTAAGAAATATACACAGAACATGATCCATAAGTTGTTTAGAATCCTTTGCTGGAGCACTCGCAATATGTTTAGAAAATCTTTCTCTATTTTCCCTATCCCCCAACCATCCCTATTTCAATCGTCTGCCCAACCAATTTCCCTCTTCTCTTTTTTTTTTATCTACTAAGATCATAAAAACACTTACAATGATTATTTACAGCAGTAGTATTCAAACTTTTCAGGAATGTAGCCCTATTTGGGACTTTATATTTGGTTTGATACCTTATTTAAGTTGTACTCTAAAGCAATGTGAAAAGCTACTGGGGCGTGATGTCGTAATTTTGAATCTTTGACAAGGACAACACATGAGATGGTACCCCACTCTCAAAATTTTCACACCACGCTAGCGTGATGACTTTAAACCACGACGGATTTAACATCTATCATCCCCTCTACAGGTTGTGTCTTGAATGGCCTCAGGATTCAAAATAGCCAAATGATTTCGTGGCCATGACCACAAGTATTCCACCATGAGATGTTACCACGGTAGCCTAGCGGTCAAGGTAACGGACTTGTGACCACGTGTCATGAGTTCGAGCCTTATGCCGCTAAAGACCCGCCGTGCAGAGGAGGCCAATGCACGAAAAATCTGTCGAGGCTCAAACATCCTCCCGTTGGTGTGGTAGGTAGGAAAGGAGGGTGCCAACTCAGGTGTTGTCCTCGTCACTTGACCATGGCTCAAAGTGACGAGATCAGTCGGCAAAAGCCCTCGAGTACCTGAAGAGTTACGACGTTAATATTCACTCACTCACTCACTCCACCATAACATTTCGTATCTTGGAAACTAATATTTATTCACAAAATCATTTATCAACACAAACAATTATTTATGTTTAGTTACATTTGTTAGAGTAATTTTTTTCATTCATCTTATGACGCAAAATAATTGTTTTTCGCAACCTCATTTTTTTAATCACCTCCCACAGAGTAACTGATAATAGCACTTGATTAGCACGATATGCTTGGTTACAATTTTATCGTTTGTTCATTACTTTTTATGGTGTACTTGTCTGACACAAGGGCAAAACCTGGCTCGTGTGGTTCCTCGAAAAAGTTGTGCAATTTATTTTAAAAATCAGTAATTTATTCTATGCGAGTATGCATACACGTAGGAAACAGATAATGCCTATAAGTAAAATAATTCATATCTGGAAAAGAGATCTTTGGCATTCAAATTATTGGCGAAATCACTTGATACAAAAATGGTTTTGGTGTATAAATACGACTTTTAAGCTATCGTGATCAATTAAGTCGGCCAAGAAGTGATCAATAAGGATCAAAGAGCTCATTAGATTAAAAGGCCTATCCATTAAAGTTGTTAAATACGAACTGTAACTAAAAGTTACATTAAATTTATGGGGCTCTGCGTCGAAGAAAAATATCTTGAGAAGGAGAGGAAAACATGGGACTAAAATTTTACAACGAGAGTCTCACGATAAGGAGTAGACCTGCTCCATCCATTCGCATCTCGAACCTTAGATTTTCGAGAATCGAGTTTCATCAAAATGCTCGCATGCGAAAGCTAACGGTTTTTTCCCCCCCAAACTGTGGCTTCAGTTTGACAAGAGTCATAAAGTAAGTGTCTTGGCAGACGATAGTAGAATGAAGGCCTCCAAACGATGCACGGGAAAAAGACAAAATTGCTTTTTTCCTGTCATTTGGCATCCCCTTTCCCATTGTTACCTGCCGCTCCATCCGGCCAATGAGCGCTCGACGAACGATCGAGCTTCCTGCCCAACGCCCGTTTCCTTTCCTTCTTCTTGGATTTCTTTTTTTGCGCTTCTTTTTCTTTTGTTTTCTGAGCATGCGTGATGCCATATGGCAGCGTGTGTGTGTAGTAACGCACGGTATTTAATGGGGATGTTTACGAGTTTCGGGAAATTGAAGGGTATAAATCATCTTGACGCTTTTGTCATTTCGAATCGGATTAAATTAATTTTGATGACGAACTTTAAAGTAGTTTTCAATCTTTAACGCTTCACTTATCTTCTATATGTGTTATTATGACATAAAAAGAAAGAGATCCTACTAAGGGGATTTGAATTATTATTTCAAAATTTACCAACCCCATAGAAATACACGCTCAATTCCTTGATTGAAGGAGGTTTGGACATCTCTTAAAAAACTTAATACCCTGCTGGAACTCTGTACATTAGTCTACATGGAAGAAAAAATTGTTGAAGTTCGAAAAGCCTTTGAAAATTTTTCTCTCGCCATCTATCCCCTAGAAATGTGTGTGTGTGTGATGTGGACTTTCAAACATGTACATAAACTCTATATGCAACCCTTTGGAAATTCATCTAACCCATTCAGTGGTGCACAGATTAATTTGTCAAGGGTGCAGGATCGAAAGTCGACCATTCTTGTATCATACTCCAATACGCCACCCTACATATTCTTTTGATTTTGTCGATTTTCGGGGGGTGGGGGAGCAGTAAAAAATTAATTATTCACTAAATAATTAGCATTAACTAATAAAATTAAACATTCATAAGTACTTAATTAAATTTTGCTTACTATATACATAGTATTATAATGAATCGAGAAAATCAAGGGTTTTGAAGGGGGGCACGGACCCGAGGACTCCCCCCCCCCTTGTGTGCACCACTGAACCCAGTGTATCCCAAATTTTTGACCATATCTGTATCCCTGCTATAATTTTCGTAACGCTGAATACCACTCGTGAAAGAAAAATAGATGTGTTTTAATTACAATCACAGTATATTTATTTTTTGTGATATACACAAAATAATAAGAAAAGAGAAATAAAATTATTCATGCGTATAATAAAATATATAAATAACATTTATTTGGATTAATGAGAAGGAGTATATCGTTTGTGCTGAGATGACATATCGTCATAATTTGGTTCCCTGTTTGTTAATTTTATGCTGAAATGTAGTTCCCCGTCCAAAAGTCTGTTCTTTTTTTTCTTTCACCTTAATGTCTACAAATGTTGAAAAAGCAATTTGACATAATTATGAAGCATGGTGCATATTCCTACCAAACGTAGGTGTTACATGAACCCCTCCAAACTCTCCCTACCCCTCGGGATACGCGTACCACACTTTGGGAAACTCTGATCTAACCTAATAGAAATATGTAATTCTGTATTTCAGACTTGGAAAAAAAGTTCAAGCACCCCTTACAAAATTCCACCTCTTATTCCATAGAAAACGTGTACGTATAACTCTGTAACTTGACGAATTTTGGACACCAATAGAAGCATTCAAACTCTATGGCTTAAAAATGTTGATAATAAGTTTCTGAAGCTAGAGCAATTTTGCCGAAATTCCTTAATCCTCTAAAAATGTGTTCGAAAAAACTGTGATATAGGCAAAAAAAGGGGAGACAAGTGTTTATTAACGTCACAAAGCAACACGAGAGCTACTGATGGGTGGCTTGGAGGCTGGAAGGCTTAGATGCTGATCGGGTTTTAAGATGGTCCCTAAGACACATGCAATTTGTGTGTATTCCCCTTGTTTCTTGTTGACAGGATATTGTCGCATTCCTTAGTTGAGGGGGTCACAACGGCTGGTCAGCAAAGTTGAATGAACTCATAATTTGGAAGAGTCGTCGCGAAATTTGTGACTCTGCGCTTGGTTCCTGACCAATGGCTAGGCAGGACCAAAGGGCGTGCGGATGAAAAAGGGGGTAATTTGCCTCCACTTAAAAGGAGGAACCGGGACATTTCTCGCCAGATTTTACACAGATTTACAGAGATTTAGAGAGAGATTTTATAGATTAGCAGAAGACAGATTACCATGATTTCAGATTAAGAGAGTTGAATTTAGGCCGTCCAAGTACCACCCAGCTCCATGCCTCCGTTTCAGATAAGTGGAATGTTGTAGTAATCTTATTCATAAAATTAATAATGTATTTATTTTAACCTAGTAATGTTTTAAACATAATAAACGAATTTAATCTCATTGTTTTTTAATTGAGTTTTAAAGTACTAACCACTAAATATGATGCAGACATAAGTTAAATTAATCGAACCTGCGTAAGTCATAATATGTAAAATTAATGAAGTAATTGTAGCGCTGCATCATCTGGTGCCAAGTGACCAGGATTCGAGGAAATTTTTTTTTCCCTCTTTAGTTCACGCGTGAAATTTTTAGATGAATTTGGGCAATCGCTAATGTGTTGTGTTCGAATGTATAATAAATTTAAGATTGTTGTAATGTTGAATACATTGGCGTTAACTTTAAAGCAAATTATTTTTTTTCCTCGCAAGTATAATTTTTATTTTCCTCGGCAGATGAAAGGTTGGAAACATTTTGTATCAATGAGAATTAATTGTATTTTATTATGTTGGTACTTGTATAAATATCAATATTATATACATTGATGTTTTTTTTAAAATTTGTTTTTGTCACTCATATGCTTTTGCATGTATGTTATTTCAAAATATATACTGTGGACACAAGGTACATGTCTACAATAAGTCAGGAAATATAGAGAAAGGTCTCTTGTATAACTCATAAATCAGTGAATTACTATTTTAGCTATGTGTGTAGTCCCACACATGCTCCATGTGTTTTTTAGTATGCTCATTATACGTATTTTGTTATTGTGTTTCATTTATACATTATCTCTTGTGAATTTCATTTTGCTTAGAAGTATTAAATTTTGAGCTATTAAACGTTGGTTTTATCATGTTATTATAATCAAATATATGTTTTTTCTTGTTTCTTGCAACCTACTTATTGAATACTTATTGTGGATGTATTATCATTTATGTTTATTTCTGAACTTTTATTGTTTTCGCCAGTACCTTATGATAGTGTAGAAGAAAGTAGCTATTTTGCCATTATTATTCTTAATTACAATTGTGTTTTATGAATTTTGATAATATTCGAGATGGTTGTTTGTTTTATTCTGTGTTGGCCATCGCACTAGTAAAATTTTATTCACACTAAAGGAATTTCTATGATATGTTTAAAGTATAGTTACTAGTATTGTGTTCTTGTACTCTCGTTTTAGAATGTTTTTGAGTAGTTGAGTTTCAATTGTCCATAAATTGCGTATTCAGTTTTTTTTTTCCTTTCGGTTTTGTCGATTTACGAAATTTTTCTCTCTCCCTCCGTGTTGTACTACTCGGCATAAATGTTGATTGATTAAGTGAAGTTAGTTTTGATTTCGTGTTTTTGGTTCATAATAATTTTTTTTATGAAAATTCTTGGTCATATTATTTAGTATTGAGGTAGATAAGTCTTGTGTTCATTCTGTACTTATGAAATTGTTTTGAATACTTAGTGGGTTAGAGCATGAATTTTTTTTTATAAGTTGAATTTCATTATGTGAAGAGTGTTGATTACAATTGAGTTAAGATTGTTCGTGATATATTTGAATACTGATGCGAATTATTTCCGGAAGTTATGTTTAGCGAATTGTTAAAGAGGTACAGGAAATTGTTGTCATTATGGTTGTATTAGAATCTAGCGGGTTATGTGAATTATTTACGGAAGTTAATGTTTAACGAAGTATGGAAGAAGAGATACAGAGAATTGTTTTATGAGTTTGTGAATTA
>BMAO01033790.1:0-28658 GCA_019973975.1 Trichonephila clavata | reverse complement strand
GAAATCTGACAAATTTACTATGTTCGGTTTTAAGAAATTTTCAATAAGGATTGCACAGATCATCAAAATTAGAAATATTAAGGCAAGAATTAACATAATGGGTTAGAGCAGAACCTTTAAGGTATTTAGAGATATTAAGCATTTTCCAATCATTGTCTTTATTACTAATTTTGCAGGCATTATTAAAATACTCTAACCATGCTTCTATTCTCATCCATTTTCGGGGTCAAATGCAATTAAAAGGGTCACTGGGAATTTTTGATTGTATTACTATTTACAGCTAAATTGGGTTGATTATTAGTTTCCATTTTAAAGCCTGATCTGAGAATCATATAAACTTAAAATTTAGATATTCTTAAAAATTTTGAAGTACAAAACAAAAATACCAAAAATATAAAATTAAAAATCAACACAAATCAAAATTTGCAGTTACTAATAATCAATGTTCAAAATCAAATATGAAAAAATTTCAACACAAATCAAAATTTTGCAATTACTAATATTAGTCATAATCAATATTCAAATATCAAACATGAAAAAAAAAAAACTGAATTTCTTACTTAAATAAATATTGTTTTATCAAACTTAAAACAAGCATTGCAATGCTATTAAAAATATGCCAAATAAATAATACTTAAAATAAATTTAAAGTGAAATGAAACAGAAAATATGCATTATTAATTATTTTAAAATTTGAAAAGAAACAGATCGATGATGGAATTTTTATTTTTTGTACACAAAACTTGAGATTTTGGCGCTGTGAAGAATTTGAGGAATGGAACACTCTCACGAAGCTGAAACACAGAAGTAACGGGATTTTCCCGTACTTGTTATCAGGTGAAAAGAGGAATACCCTTTGGAGGCTTCAATTCGCTCACTTTCGCATTTCCTTAGTAGAATTTTCACTTTAGGATTTTACTTGACGATATTTCCCGCGTTCCCAGCAGGTTATTTGATCCTGCCGTCTTTTGTAATAGACGTGACCGTTGAAAGGTATTCGTTATACGATGGCCGTTGACATGATTTCTTTGTATGATGACGATGTTGTTGGAATGGATTCTTTATATGAGATTGATAAGGCCGTAAGGTGATTGAAGAAACTTGTTTATTCTTGAACACATAAAAGCAAGACAAGGACAACACAAAGAAAACGTAATCACAAGAAGACACACACAATACACAAACACTAGATGCGGCAGACTACATGATGACAAAAGCGAAGCGAAAAGCGCGCGTAACCGTGTATGTGTTCAGAGCTTTTATAGTGGCGGTGAAGGTCGTACGACTCTTTTATAACAGGAGTCGTGATTGGCTGCAAATGAGCGGGAGCAATTAGATTAAGATTAAGATTACGCGGTCGTACAATTAGATTAAGATTATAACAGTCAGAGGCGAAAGAACTAGAAAATAATTTGACGGGGTACAGTTAAGGAGAATTAGAAGAAGTCATTACATATATATATACTGGTGTCCAAAAGTTAAGCATAATTGATAATTATGTGAAATAAGAAGAAACTGTAAATCAGAATGGCGGGAAACGTGATATGCGAGTGTAAAATGGTTATAAAATAAGGAAGTAAATCAAAAGAACGATAATAATTAATTTTATTATCCAAAGTAGTAGTTTGAAAGAAAACTGAGCATAGCAAGGATTCACACATTAAAGAAAAAATGAAAGAAAACATTAAATGCTGCAGTTTAGTAAGGCATGCGATCACCTCTGACAGCCATGTACGCTGCACAGCGATTTACCATACTTGCTATGATGATGAATGAGTTGTGGGCTCAAACGGTTCTAAGCTTCTTGGGGATCTCTCTTCAGTTCTGTAACGGAGCTTGGTAGGTGCGAAAAGGCTGCAATTGGTCTCCCGAGCATATCCCATACATGCTCGATAGGGTTTAAATCAAGGGAGTTCGCAGGCCGCGACATGCGCTGGATGTTTTCCGTTTCAAGGAAGTACTCAATCAGCACAGCTCGGTGACAGGGCTCATTATCATCCATGAATATGAAGTCAGGACAAACAGCACCTCGAAACAAGCGAACATAAGGCTCAAGAACTTCGTCTTTGTATCTTTGAGCAGTCACAGACCCAGTGTCAAAGAAATGGAGGTCTGTACGGCCGTCCATCATGATGCCTGCCCATACCATTACTCACCTTGATGGAAAATGATTTCTTTCCGTTATGTTTCTTGGTTCAAAACGTGTTCCACGTTCTCTCCATATCGTTACCCGCCGAGAATCCGTACTCAGACTAAAACGGAACTCGTCACTGAACATCACATTGGCCCACTCTCCCACACTCCAATATTGATATTTCAAACTCCTGTTCAAACGAGCGCGTTTATGCGCAGACGTGAGGGGAATGCAAACTGCTGGTCTCCTCGCATACAGGCCAGCATGATTGAGTCTCCTGTAAACAGTTTGTCTTGAAATTCGTATTCCTGTGGCTACTGTGAGCGCCGAACTCAGTGCTTTGGCAGCACTGCCCCTCTAACGTCGTGCACTTATTACCAGATATCGGTCTTGGCGAGGGGTTGTGACTCTTGGTAGACCTGATACTGGTTGTCGGGTAACATCTCCCGTTCTTTGAAACCTCTGCCACAGTCTTGAGATCACAGACTGGTCCACATTCAGAATTCGAGACACTTCGGTTTGTGATCGTGAGGATTCCAGCATTCCAACGATTCTTCATTTCATAAGCATGTCCAATTGGCATCTTTGTGCCATCATTCACATTGTTTGATGGTTAACAACGTTCCTTCGCACAGCAGTTGCACGAAACTTGTCTGAACTGCCAATGCTGCGTGAATCGGTTTCTCCGCGTTCCGACATGCACCGGTGTTTCGTGCAGGACGTAGTCGACTGAAAATTTTTGCATAAACCCAATGTTTCTTCTTCACCCAATTAATATCCGCAAGAGTGGGCTTAGGGATCAGTCCTAAGCCCACTCCTTTTTCTCCTCTATATGAACACTGTCGATTATCACATTGTTAATGAAGCTAAAATATTGCCATTTGGCCATTGCCTTTGCCATTTGGCACGCTCATACTGACATCACAATCTCCGAAAATGTGCTGAACAAAAATCTCTCTCACATTGAAGACTGGGCTAAGCAGCTCAAACTGCTGATAAATCCAGAAAAAAACCAAATACTCTGTATTTTTTACTAACAGGAGAAACAGGTCAACCTTTCTCCCAAAATTAAGGTTAAATAACTCAATTGTTGAAAAACTCTCCCATACCAAATACCTTGGCTTAACGCTAGATGCGGAACTGAGGTTTACCAAGCATATACAGAACGTATCGCAAAAGGCTTTAAAGAAGCTCAAAATTCTTCGAAAACTTTGCGGTTCGATTTGGGGTTCTAAGCCAAAGACACTCCTAAACACCTACACTGCACTTATAAGACCAATCCTCGAATATGCAGCACCCGTTTGGGCTCCATCAGCTTCTACATCAACAGAGAAAATAGACTCTGTTCAGTATAGGGCGTCCAAAATTATCATCGGAGCTGTGTCCTCGACAAATAATGTGACAGCTGAGAATGAGTGTTGCCTGCCATCATTGAAAGGCAGGAGGAAACTTGCCACCATTATATTTACAAATAAAATCAGAAGCTGTGGCGAAAAACATATATCCAACATCACATTTCACTCCTAGACAGCTAAGAATAGTCTGAAGAGATCTTCAACTCTTTAATTTGATAAAGATATCAGAAACAACATTAACTTGAATCACACAAGCCTTGACATCATTCAAGAACCTTGTTTTCCAATCAAACCACCTCCCTCTGCCAAAACATTTTTAGACCTTCTTGAGCCTTGCACGAAAAAGGAATCTAAGGACACAATTAAAAAGAAAGGCATGCACACAATTATCAGTCTTATGAGGCCTCGTTTAGTAACTGCCTACACTGACGGTTCTTCAGACTCAGAGTGCAATAAGGGTGGATCTGGTGTCTTTCTTAAATACCCAGATAATACAACTTCAAAGCACAAGGTCTCCGCAGGGAAAATTGCTTCCAACTTCATGCGTGAGCTCATAGCAATTAGGACAGCCCTAGATATTTACCTTACAGGGAAAGATATCGCTGATTCCGACGGCATCCTTGTTCTCTCCTATTGTAGATCTGCTCTTGAGGCCATCAAGAAAGGAAAAATGGGACTCACCCAAGAAATCAATTCTCTTTTACTTTCCATTGGTGTATTGGGCAAATCATGCACCCTAAAGTGGATCCCGGCCCATGTTGACATCGAAGGGAACGAGATGGCCGATTTCCTTGCCAATGAAGCCAGAACACTTGAACCTGTTACTTATTCGACTACGGTCTTTGATGCCAACGCAGTATCAAAACAAAAGCTCTACTCAAACCCACGAAAAAAATTCTCACTGCCAGAATTAAATTATAGCCGAGAAATTACAACAACAATAACCAGACTAAGGACAAAACATTTTAAGGGCATGAATATTCTGCCTGATGGATCCAGATCATATGTGGAATGCTGGCACTGCCCAGGCAAGCAACTGGATCCCAAACACCTTTTCAACTGTCCTTCCATTGTAGGTGCCCTTTTTAAAATAGACAATGACTACAGCATGGACATCCTATACTCGGATCATGCCATGGATGTTGCCACGGCAGTGATTCACGCCTTTGGCAATATTTGACTCATTTCTATATCTTTATTTTGTTTTATACATCTTTGCACTTTGTCATACATGACAACAACAGCATTATCCGCAAGAAATTTGGAATAATTTTACGAATATTTACTCCATGTTTTTCGCATTTTACGATTTATGCTTAACTTTTGTGGACACCAGTGTATATCTGTCAGAAAATAAGCAAGGGAAGGTGGCACGTGTATATATATATATATATACTTCACAATATACACTCATGGACAAAAAAATTAGAGCACCAAGAAATAATAGCGGGATCTTAACGAAACTTGGCATGAAGGTACATGTCGGGGAGATATGCAAATGATTAGAAAAGCAGCGTGATTGCGCATTACGTATAGAAGGTAGAAGGCATTTAACGTCATTCTCCGTGGAGTATAAAACAGATAACTAAAGCTTGTTTGAGTTTGCTGAATCGTTTACAAAGGAGGCGCTGAGGTAGACATACCATTACGCCATTTTCGAAGAAAATATGAGCGGCTGTCACAGTTTGCAAGGGGGAGAATCATCGGCATGATGGAAGCTGGGTGGTCAGCTAGGCAAGTAGCTCGTCAATAAGGCCGCTCTGATTGCGTTGGGAGGAGGTGCTGGGACCAGTGGATCGGAGAGATGTCATTTACACGAAGACCAGGGCTCAGGACGCCTTTGACAGACCAGACGCTTTTGACCGCCCCATCATAAGAAATGCACGCGTACAGCCAACTGCTTCATCGGCCACCATCGAGGTACAGGTAGCACCTTCACTAGGAGTCCCTGCATCTTCTCGAACCATACGATGGCCCCTGGCTGAAGGACATTTGGGATCGCGGCACCCATTACGTGTGCTGCCCTTGACGCCTACCCATCGACGCCTCCGTTTGGAGTTGTGGCGCGCACAAGGAAACTGGACTGCAGCGGAATGGAACCAGGTCGTCTTTAGCGACGAATCCAGATTCAATCTCAGCAGTGATGACAATCGTGTTCGTGTGTGGAGACCCCCGAGGTGAACCCCTCAATCCTGCCTTTGCTTTACAGTGACACACCGCTCCCACAACCAGTGTGATGGTATGGGGTGCCATTGCTTGCAATGCACGGTCACCTCTAGTATTGATCCGTGGCACCATGACAGGCCAGTGGTATGTCCATGACATCCAGAAACCACATGTGTTGCCACTCATGCAACGGCTCCCAGGAGCCTTTTTCAACAAGACAATGCTAGGCCTCTCACAGAAAGAGTATCACAAGAGTGTCTCCGCACTGTTACTACCCTTCCTTTGCCTGCCCGATCCCCAGATTTGTTTCCAATCGAACATATCTGGGATCATTTGGGATGGCGAGTTAGGCATTCCACGAGTTTAAACGAACTAGACTCAAAGTTACAACAAACATGGAACGAAATGTCTCAAGACATCATAAAGAACTTGTATGCCTCAATGGCCGATCGTATCGCATCGTGCATTCGCGCTAGAGCGGGTTCAACAGGGTATTAAATCCTCCGTTCTTTTGCCTTTTTCTCTGAAATAAGTGATCCTTTTCCTTTGATTTTCTAATCATTTACTTATATCAAAGTAGTCATTACGCATGTAAAATTTCGTTTCATTTCGACGACTCTTTCTTGGTGTGCGCTATTTCTTTTGTCCATGAGTGTATATAGTATGCAATTTTCGTTACTCCTTGTTCATTCAAACACTCGTTGTCATTTGCACCAAACACTTCAGAACATTTATAGTCCTACTAAATAATTTTAAATCGTCAAACCTCGCTTATTTTTACTCGTTAAGCCAATTGAATTTAAAGGTGTTTAGTTTTAAAAATGCTCAGTTAAATAGTTTTAAACTTAACTCTGATGCAAAGGGCATTAGTGACCCACGAGCTAGTACTAAAAAAAAATATGAACAAAATTTGACCCACGTCTCAAAAAAGGTTCGCCATCCCTGGGCTAGGCGGTGCCGTGCACCGGGGCTCTTAAGCTCAGAGGGCCTCCTCGGACCCGGACCACCAAACAAGCTGAATTTCCGATAATTTCTCTCAAATTTAAGATATAAATATAAAAGGTTGCATAAAAAAACATAACTGCAATAATGTTGAAAGTTTTTTCGAATTTGTAGGGAATTCCCGTAAATTCTTTTCGTTGTTTCTTCAGTGTTGTGAACTTTACTTATTAAAACGTTTATGTTATTTTTCAATTTTTTTCATTTCTCTATGAACTGTTACTTGAAAATAAAGTTCCAGAAAAATCTTACTATACTTATTATTAAATTTTAAAAAACCTACACAAGAAGCAATTATTTCCTAGTTACATTCTATTTTTAATAACAATATGATTCGTAATAAGCTAGTTTTCCTGTTTCAATATTTCGAAATCTTCTTGTATCTGCAATATACTGATGTACTTTTGTCCCCTCTCCTCTGCTCTTTTGCAGAGGTGTTTTTTTTTAATAATTATAATAATATTGTATTGCATTTTCTGGTTCATGCATATTTTTTTTGTATCATTTGATCATTTTGTAGCTCTCAGCTCTCTCTGGGGGATGAATCCGATCCTCCAGAATAAATAATAGGTACGGATTCCCCAATGGCGTTTTGTACAGCCTAGCATTATGTTTCTGCTTAATTTTAACGTCAAGAAGTACTGGAGCACATACAAATTGTACTGGATAAATTATAAAACAAAATTACGAATTAAAAGAAACCTATAGTGGTGCGTTTAAGCGCAAACGCCAGGAAAGATGATAGTTAATAAAATTTGTTGCTTCGTTTATTTAAAATATTCATATATTTTTACTTAAGAAAATCCAACCAAAATAGGGCCCTCATTTTTTATTCTGTTGCACCAGGGTCTTTGGATACCTAGCTACGCTACTGGTCACACAACGAACATTTGTAACAGAAAAAAAAACTTGGTGTATTTCTCTTTACATTCTAGTAAATACAGTAGTTATTTTGAACTAATATGTAATTAACTATTTATATATATATATATATATATATACATAAATTATACAGTAGTTATAGATATTGTTTAGGTTGAAAAAAATTCTCTTCTATATTAATATCGTCTGCCTTAATTCAATAATTTATGTTATTCTGATTTATCTGGATACACTTAATCTATTTGCCAATATATAAGCATTTATTGTTTTGTTAAAGTTATGTTGCTTAAGTTGGCATCTTTTGTAATTATTCTAAAGTATTTTTGTCTGATAGAGAAAAGAATTGTAATGCACAACCGACGCTGATTGAACTTAATATATAATTATTTTTTGTATATACTTTCGAGATATTATTATTATTCATCTGGAGATCTTTTTGATCATTTGAGTGATTATCAGAATAAAATTTTGTACGTGGAACATTAACTTTGATTGCTATTATCCACAATATGTATGTAAATTAAAGTAAGGAGAATAATAAATCCTAATAATAATGTATGAAACATTATACAAGTAAAATATAATCTATATATATATAAAATATGCCGTAGCAAACATCTGCTCGTGTTTTGGTTTGTATTGCAAAAATAAACTAATCAGTTCCACCTGCGAGAAAACTCAAGTATCAAAATAAAAAAAAGTATATTAATCATGGAAGATTTAAACTAAATAATAATACCAACATTAACTTTAATGTAAAACAGAATTCATTTTGTAAAAGCATTGCTGGTTGAAGTTCTCAATTTGGTACAATGGCTTAGTTTTACCTGAAATTGTATAATTTTGTTTCACTTTATATGGCAGGGGTGGCGAACCTTTATGGGTCAACGAGCCATCTTTTAAGAAACGTTTGATGAGTTATATACGTGCCATCAAATAATTTTGACTTGTGATTATTGGAAGAAAATAAAACTAAATACTGAACTCAAAACTCTTTATTACTCTGAAAAAATACCTTTTGCACCTACCTTTTTGAAAATGTTTTAGTTATACGTGTAAATGAAGTTATATATATATATAAAGTAACGTTATAGTGTAACTTCTGTTGCTGCAGATTGGATGACAAATAACTTTCATTAGGATTGTAAGATGTCACTTTTAGTGAAATGTATGTTGAGTTGAAGTCATCTGCAAATAGTTTCTAAGCAATTAATTATTTTTGCTGTGGTTTACTTTTTTGACAAGAAGATTTATGATTAGTTTTATAATGCCGTTTTACAGACGATATTCCGCATACCACTGCCCCAGAACATAAAACACGCACCACTTTGTCGCCTTTACAAGTAATGCCATATTTCTAGATTCACCAAGTTTGTGAAATTCTCTGTTACACTTACTATCTTGTACTTTTTGTTCTGAACTAGCCATGTTGAATAACAGTTAAAAATCGTAAACGCAACACAAATAAACTTTTAAAATACAGTTGTTGCAACGAAATTGACTATGCAATGGTTAGACAAACTTTGCATCATAAGAAACTGTAGTCTGCGACGTAACTAAAAAAGGCAAGGCAGTAACAAACTAGTATACTCCCCACCACTCCGTGACCGATCACTTGCATTTGTTCGTAATACTTCATTGCGAACTTCGTTATTTTGAAATAAAAATGCAAACCATTTTGATCACTCGCGTGCCCAAAACATTGCGTCGCGTGCCATTGATAGCAAGCGTACCACTGGTTCGCCATCCCTGTTATATGGTATGATGAATAAGCAGTGCTAACCGATTAAACGAAACACACACTTTCACACTACCTAAAAGAAATTCGTTAACAATATTTTCTTATCTAATTAATATTTGCTTCTATCGATATGTTTCATTGTGTAAGAATCTTCAATTATTCTTTCAGAGATTCGTATTGCGGTTCTTTGCAGTGCAGTGAGGGTGAAAAGGAACCCGTCTCCAAAGACATTCTTCCAATGGATTTTGTTGTTTATAAAATGAATACAGGCGGCTCGGTTCATGAATGCAAGTAAGCACACTTAAAAGCTTCAAAAAAAAAATGTTAAAAATAGAGTAATAGAAAAATTTATTATATTGAAAGCTTTCAAGCCGATAAAGAAAATTTGTTATTAATTTGTTTTATTTAACTTTTCGAGACTGTCGTTGTAGTCTTTTGGTGATACATAACAAATTATCTATTTTTTTAATTGGGTTGCCATAATTTTGAAATCAAAGATAGATAAGTTACTTAAAAAATTAATATTTTGTTTATATATGAATTGTTTTGATATGCTAATGCACTTTGAAAACAGGAAATTTTATTTAAATCGTGACATAAGTTTCGATCTCTTAATTTTCCCCCTGTGTGTGTGCATAGAATTTTTCTAGATTTAGAGTATTTCTTAGAGTTCTCATTCCCTTGTAAGAAATATTTGGTTAAAAAAGGCCCTAATAAAGGCTTCCAGAGTTTTTTGAAAAATAGATATTAGCTTAGATTAAAATAATTAGATTAAGATTAAATATAAAAGATATAAATTAGGTAAGTTAACTTTTACAAAAACTAGACCACACTTTATCTTAGTTATTATATGAAATTGTTTAAAAAAACAGTGATTATATTAGCATAAGGGACTGTAAATTTTGTAATAAAGCAGTGATTGATAAATCTGAAAGTTAAAGCACTTCTACTATTATACAGAACATATACAAAAAATTTCAGTTAATTATTTTCTAAACTTTTGAAGCAATCGCTGTCCCCTTTGAGTATTTTTTAAAAAAAACACACACATTTTGAGTAAAACGCGTTTTAAAGTATGACATATATATATATATATATATCTTGCTTAAAGTAATGGCATCTGCTTTGACTAAAATACTTGTAGTTTTTGTTCTAGTGAACGGAAAATAATAAACTTGGTATTTTTATATAGTTGATAAGATATCCTATAAAATAAACCCATAAGAAATTTGTCAATTTTTGGCACAATTCACAATTTTAGGGTAGTCGTATATCTTAATGGATAATCAATCACATACAAGTGTGTGTGTGAGCGTGCGCGCCCCGCACTTCCCCTTTCCCTTTTCAGGGACATAAAATTAGACCTTATTTTTATACATGAGAATGCTCAAATAGGCTCATCTTCGACCGGCGAATTTCTAGAAAGTGAGGAGGATCGTCAATAAAGGGGTGAGTCAGACATTCAGACCACAATGAGCATATTTGGGACGGTTAGAACCTAAAAGCACTATTTTTTAAGGAATGGGACTTCGTACCATGCATTGTTAATGAAATAGTATAATATTATCCTAGAATGTGTTCCACATTTGGAACTCATTCTTGAACACTAGACAAGGGTGTAGGATAAATACAAACACTTTACAAAAAGTACCATATTAATCACTTGAGTAACCATTTCCACTTAACAATGGAAAGTTATGTGTTAGGTAGTGCGGATTAGGAGCTTTTGATCGAATAATTTATTCATTGGAATAGAAAGAAAAAAGTTTTTAGTAAGCTCCCCCGGTGGAGAAATCTAACAGAAAAGTCAACGTTACGAACTAAAAGGATACAATGAAAAACGCGAAACACGATGTAAATTATTGAAATAATAGGTAATACACGTCTTTCAAGTAAACGTATTGAAACAAAACATGCTTGATAAAAATAGCGTAAAACTGTGTCGTTAAATGGCGTAAAACAGTTCATTTTATTAGTAGCTGTTATTAATTAATATTTATTAATAATATGAAAGTAATTAATATTTTTTCAAACTAATATTAATCACTAATGTTTTTCTTACCTTTTCTGCTAAGAAAGTAAATGCAATAGTCCGGGACAACTGCTCTTTTTTTAAAGTCACTTTTGTTCATTAAAATATGAAATTATACACTAAAAAGTTGTTTTTAAATAGAATGCAAAAATTAGATTTTAAATAGATTTTTTTTTAAGAAAGCTTAAAAAATGTATGCTATTTACTTTTATACTTAACTTGTTGCTTAGAAAAATAAGAGCAATAGTTTTATGTGCTAACGAAATCAAAGCTGAAAACATAAATGTAATTCTAAGCCTTTATATTGATATAGGCGATTAAAGATAAAGTTCTGAATATTGTATATATAGATGCACCGTTATGTGTATAAAATATTCTAAGTAATTATACTTTAAACCTTTAAGCCGTCATTTTTTTGTCCAAAATGTTCCAAAAAAAGCTTGCACGTAATTAAACATAATACTTAAGGTACCCGACTACCCTAAAATTGTTAATTTTGCTAAAAATTGACAAATTGTTTTTATGATTTTATTTTATAGACCGCTTATTAACTTTATGAAAATAACAAGTTTATTATTTTCCGTTCTCTAGAACAAAACTACAAGTGTTTTAGTAAAAGTAGATGCCTTTACTTTAACCAAGATGTCATACTTTAAAGCACGTTTTACTCAAAATGTGTGCGATTGTGTTTAAATATGCTCAAACAAGGACAACGATTGCTCAAAAAGTTTTGAAAGTAATTAACTGAAATTTTTTGCGTATATTCTGTATAATAGCAGAAGAGTTTTAAATTTCAGATTTAACAATCACTATTTTATTACTAAATTTACAGTCCCTTATGCTAATATAATCACTGTTTTTTTTAAGCAGCTTCATATAATAACTATTATAAAGTGCTCTAGTTTTTGTAAAAATTAAAATATCACTGATCCTGATGGTCATTTCAAAAATGAATAACTTAACAATACATCACAATTGAAGATGTAAAAATTTGTTCATAAACTTTTGGTACAAAATTGGCCCTGTTTATGTTATTTTTTGTAAATTTTTACCCATTATTTCCCATTTTAGTAATAATAATTTCTTTTTCTCTTCTCAATTTTAGCATATTTTTCTTAAAATGTACTAAGCAAATCTAAAAAGCACAAAAAAATTCCCATACCTTTTTTGCTTTTTATAAGCACACTCTGTTTACTTTGAAGAATGTTTCATATATATTGAAAGAATTTCTGTCATACACAACAAAATTTCATATTCATACCTCTTTTTTAAAGGGTTGAGGATTTTGTGTGCGTATGCATATATATATGCACACATAATTTGAAGCATAATGTAGTGCAAGAGTGGACAACTTAAACAGCCTTTCAGGCGACTTCAGAAAAACATAACGTAGTCCCGTTGGCTGCATATAAAAATATATATCTTTATTTTAGATGTGGACCCACATTGTAAACATTTATTGAAGTAGAAATTTAAAACGGAATGAATTATTATTATTGCTTTCATTCTTTTTCATGTATACAAGCATAGATAATTAAATAATAATAGTAATGATCATATATGCCTAGCTCTAGCATTAAGCAGCGCGATAAAGTTACAAGAATCAAGAGTGATGCTGCAAAAGATTACTGCAATGCAATACTGCTCACTTCTAAGTATGCATAAAAACAGAAACAACGTAATAAAATAGAAACACAGTTATGGGATATATATTTGTTACAAAACACTACACTAAAAACAAAAATATTGCACAAAACAATCGTATTTTGTTAAGTTGTAATGAATCTCGGGGTCGCAAAATTATTCAAGGCGGGCAACATGCATCCCCAGGTTGCGGGTCACCAACCTCCCCCCCCCCTCCCCCGAAGGTCTTAAGATTTATATTTGGAGGAATTCAAGAAAATGGCACCTGGCAAAAAAGATTAAATTTAGAACTCTGTCACTCATATAAAGAATCTGACATTGTTAACTTCATCAAAGTACAACGAATTAAATGTACAATCCACGTTGTCAGAATGGAAGAAGACCGTACCACTAAAAAAGTCTTCAATGCCCAACCAATTGACACACAGAGAAAGGGTAGGCCAAATCTATGATGAATTGACAGCTTAAAAAAAGATCTACCAGTTTTGAGAACCAAAAATTGGAGAACACTAGCTAGTAGAAATCTGGTCTGGAAAAGGCTTCGTCAGAAGGCTAAGGCCCACCCTGAGTTGTCGAGCCACTGAGGAAGGAAGGAATGTCAACAAAACATATTTATTTCCATGCTGAATTAAGAATACAACTTTCATAATAATTATATCTTGTTCAAAAGAAAGAGTAAAGAATTAAAGGTCAGAATGGAGAGGAAATAATGAACATTAAGGTAGTTATTACTTGTAAAAAGAAAAACTCTTGAAGCTTCAGGTCTTTTTATCAGAAGTAATTTTTTATTCACTTATTCAGAAAGACACACTTAATAAAAAGTTATATTTATTTGGAAAAAAAACTATTTTTTATTTTCATTAACTTGTATTTCATTCAAAAAAGAAAATAAATAACCAGAATATTAATATATGTCATTGTACAGGGGCAGGGAATTGTTATGACTCAAGAGCCACATTGTAAAAGTGGAAAATGAAAAGAATGTTTAATGTTCTAGTGAGTGAATGAGTGAATATTAACGTCGTCCTATTCAACTATATATACACGAGGACCTTGAAGCATGGTGTAATACTAAGCCTGGTTAAAGTGTAGTATAGGGGGTGGGCCTTTCCATTTGGCGATTTTTCTTTGGATTTGGCGATTTTTATTTAGATATTATGGTGAGATAACGAATTAATTCTGAGACTTCCGGTCACCTATCGCTAAGAGAAGTAGATTCGCGATCGATTTTGGTCGCCAAAAACCATTGATATCGCCCCCTATACTACACTTTAACCCTAAGTCTTACATTGCAATGGGAACAGAGAAAATATCGGCTTTTTTTATTATCTTTCCATTTTCATTTCTTCTCAAGTTTTCTTAAGGACTTCTCAAGTTATCTTCAAGTCTCTCAAGTTAAGGAGTGAATCAGATGGAGTGGGGGAGATATTGGAGCACTTTCCTTCTAAATTTTTTTGACCCAAATATCGTCATCACTTTTTAAACAATTAATGTAATTTATATGTGATTTAAAATAATTAATACCTTTCAGCACCGTTAATGTTAGAAAAAAGTACACTATCTCTTTTGATTCATTCAAATAAGTTTTTGTTTACTTCAAAACTCTTTGTCATCGGTTTGTTCTAATATCTTCCATTTCTCTGTTATGCAACCATAAACTTTTAATATGATATGAATTATCAGCCTGTTTTATGTCAATAACATTGTTGTGTAAACATGTAATCTCTCTTAGGTAATCCATATCGATTGTTATTAATACTTTTCTGTCCCCATCACCTTTTGTCTTGTTTTTCAACCTAAAAAATTCTTCTTATCATTGTCATCTGCAAGATGAAAGTTCCAATTAGGTGTGAGATAAAAAGCCATTTTTTTTTTCAATGTAAACTTAAAGTTTGTATTTGGGTTGTTGTTGTTTCTTCTTTTTTTTGCCAGCATTTTCCAACACTTTGTTAAAAAATTATCGCTAGGTATTTTTCTTGTTATTCACCGATAATAATGTTTTCCCGAGACTTGATTCCCATTGGTTGTTATGGGGAGGTATGTAGTGAATGACACACTTTGGTGCGTCATGGGGTGTCACAGGTAAAAAAATTAAATGATTCATTTATTGCTCATCGACTTCGGATAAGATAACATGGATAAAACAAATTCGAGAAACAACAGTAATAAAGAAACTTATCATTTACTTGCTTTTATTTATTTCGATATCTACAGGGTTGAAAAATAAAGTGCTTAGTCTGTAATAAGTTAACAATAAGAAATGATTTTATAAAAAATAGGAACAGATAAGAAGAGTTGAAATGCATTGGAATTTAATGTGTGCTAACATCAAAAATATAGTTTCGACACATCAGTTTTAAATATTCATTCGTATCACATATTGGATAATGTTTGTGAATTCAATGAAAACAATAACAATTTACATTTCCCTAGCATTTTTTTTAATTATTAATTTTGGAATTCATTGCTCGGATGGTATAGTAGTTAATGACATTTACTGCTGTGCCGCAGGTCCTGGGTTCGAATCCTGGAAAGGGCATGGGTGTTTGTAAATGTATAATGGCTGTGCGGCAGGTGCAAGGGCACTCTAAATACGGTGCGGCAAAAAAAAAAAAGCTCAGACAAATTTCTTGCCTTCTAGAATAATTAACGAATTTCCTTTTAATTGGTGTTTTCATGTTTCTTTATCCATCCCTTTAATAATAAAATATTTTTCAATATATTTCTTAGTTTGTACTTTGATTTATGTGTTTTTGATAATGTCAGCAAAAGGTCTGCTATTTTAGAGTTGTTTCAGCAAGGGAAACGACAGTGTGTAATCGTTCGTTTGCTTAGTGTACCTCGGCAAACAGTGTTTGATGCAAATATGCCTTTGCAAAGAGCTTGGCAATGATGATCGACGTCCAGGAAGTGGGCGAAAAATCATTATAAACACTTCGATGAATTATAAGACCATCGAAAAGCGAGTCCAGAGAAATCCGAGGGTTTCCATGAGACAGATCGCTTGTGACATGGGTATAAGTGACAGATCGGTGAGGCGAATAGCAAAAACTGAACTTGGACTGAAGCCTTACAAGTTGCGAAAAGTTCAGCTTCTCACTGAAAAAAACAAACTCGTACGGCTCCGAAGATGCCGAAAACTTTTGAGAAGGGCCGCAAGTCAACACTGGGAGAGATTCCTTTTCACTGATGAGAAGTTCTTTACGGTTCAACGAGCTCATAATTCCCAAAATGATAGAATATGGTCTGTGGACACTCCAAGCACCTCGGCAATAGTTGAACATCGCCAATATCCAAAGTCAGTCATGGTCTGGGGCGGAATTTGCGCAAGTGACAAAAAACCTTTGGTTTTTGTGGAAGAGGGCGTTAAAATCAATCAAAAAGTGTACCAGAGAGACATTCTTGAAGCTGTTGTACTTCCGTGGGCTTAAAAGTGTTTCGGAAATGCAAAGTGGACTTTTCAACAAGACTCTTCGCCAGCTCATAAAATCAAAAAGAGACAAGAGTGGTGTAAGGTGAATTTTCCAGACATGATATCATCTGAAAAATGGCCACCCAACTCGCCGGATATCAAACCCATAGATTACAGTGTATGGTCCATTTAGGAGTCCAGGGCCTGCACTATAAACCGCACAAAACTTTGGACTCTCTAAACTTTAGAGAGTCCGAAGTTTTGTGCGGTCTAAAGCAATCGCTTCTACTGGAATGGAAAAGATTTAAGGGGTAAAATACTTGAGGACCATTGCTGAAAATTTCTGCAAGCGTTTGCGCCTCTGCATTGCTGCAAACGGCGGTCATTTAGAAACCAATTAAATTTATTTATTAGTACGAGTTTTATATATTAGTACGAGTACGAGTCTTATTATATATTATTTGTTATATTTTGTTAAATTCTTAAATTTTCATAAAATTACATAAAAATTGTTCGGAATTTTTTGCCGCACCCTGTATACGTCGAGCCACAAGCCTTCTTGTGGTTGATGGAAAGGGAAGAGAGGTGGTAAGCCCCTTGACCACCCTTCAGATTGTTATTCCCTCGAAATTGGGGTTTAACTGAGCCAAATCCTACTTTCACCTGCTTCTGTGCTCAAAGCTGCGGCTAACGACAGACAAAAACTAGCCCCTTGCCACGAGAAATTGCATGGACCTCTATCAGACATAGTCGATCGGGGGGGGGTCAAAAAACAACTATAATAGAATTTACTGATTTGACATTTAACTCAATGGTTGTTAGAATGGATTCAATAAAATCTGTTTGACTTTAGTTATATCAGTGGTGTACACAGACTTTTTTTATGGGGAAAGATGGAAATTACTTAAAAAAACACATAGTCGAGAGCCTAAAGGCGTAAGCTTTATGCTAAAAATAAAAAATTTATTGTCTTGGGGGTGGTTTGAACACCCCAAAAATCCCTTGTATACCCCTATTTATATGAAACCTTCCCCTATTTAATGAAGTAATCACAAATACAATTTCTTTATGCAAATTTAAAGAAGTTTCAAGTCTATTTGTATCATTTTAATGCATAAATATTTAAGGACATGAAATAATAAAAACAATCATGTTCCACAGGACGAGAACGTTTTCTTCTACAGACCTGAAGTACAGTTTGGTGAAAGATGGAACGAAGTGTGGATATCAGAAGGTAATGAAAAGGTTTGCATTACACAGAATAACGAATACATTTTATTTATACACTGTCTTTTTTTCACACATATTCGAATATCTGAATATTTCGATGCAAAAAAATTGCTAAATAAGTCGATGGGTCATAATTAGATTAAAATTTGCACCTCATAAGTAACCCAATTTTTGAGGGTATCTGAAAAAAAAGTAAATAAATATTTTATAATTTCCTAGATTTCGTAAATAGGGTTTTTCAACAAAATTGAAAATATATATTTTCTTCCTTACTTTTTATTGAATTTAAATAATCAACATATATGAGAAAGTCTTGCCTCATTTAAATCTGATAAAGAAAGTTTTTACTTAGATATCCAGTTTTCTAATCAGACTCCAACTGTAGTATTTGTAGTTATAACCTTTTCTGATAAAAAATACCATTTTCTTGATTGAAGAATTATTGGAAATGTGTATGCGTGTAGGAGAAGGATTGAATGAATTAATGAAAAATTCAACTGGATTTATTGCATATTATAGACAAAGTACAACCTCTGACAATAAAGTTCGGTGAATAGTCCTGTAACATTAACGTAGATGAAATATTAACGAAAGTTACCTACATTCCTTCGACATAGTCACTTCCCTTAACTATGCACCCCTGAGATCTGCTATACATGTCCTGGAAATTTTGCAAGGAGTCTTCTTTTGAGATGGAGTTCAAAAGCCTCGTCACGTTTCGTTGAATGTCAGAAATATCGTCAAATCTCTTTCCCTTCAAAGCGAGTTTGAGTCGTGGGGATAAGAAGAAGTCTAGAGGAATGAGATCTGGCTAAAATGGTGGATGTTCAATTTGTAACACCCGCTTTTTTGTCAGAAACTTCTTGACGATATTGGCTGTGTGAGGGCGAGCGTTGTCGTGAACCAAAAACTACGAACCTTGTTGAGCGTACTGAGGTCGTACCCTGCGTAGACGTTTCACGAAACGGGTCAAAATTTTAATGTACTTTGCAGCATTCATCGTCCAGCTGTCAGCCACAGTTAATCGACGATCTTTCGTGATTAATTTACTCATTTTCTGAATGTTTTCGCCTCTGATAGAGGTCGCCCGGTCTTTCGCTGCGGTGGTTGTCATAAACACATTTCCGGCCTTCTCGAAAACCGGCACACACTTCATGGACAGTGCTTAATCTTCTTAAAAACGTTCCAGCGTCGAATGAGGTTCTGTTGTTGTATTTATTGCCAAGCTTAAAACAAAACTTTAAATTGATCTTTTGTTTGTTCATTTTCCTGATTTTAAGAGCCAACACACTAAACAAGCATTTTGTAAAGCAAGTCTTAGGCTGAACACAAACGACGCTCAACTGAACAAGATGCAGATGGTCAACACCTGCCACTACGCATGTGCAGCGTTTTGTTTCGCCAGCGTTGCCAGATTGGCCGTTCTGACTTCCTTCACCGAACTTTATTGTCAGAGGTTGTATATTAGCAGCTATGATTTTAGATATCCATGTGGTAGGAGTTTCTAAAGACAATGTATCATGGTTTTCGCAGATTGTGAGCTGGGTATAGACTGTTCTTCATTAGCATATTTTTAACTTAATGTTTTAACTGAGATGCGTATTCTTTTTGGGAATCTTACTAGTTATAAGAAGTTGCTGATAAGTTAAGCTTCAGATTCTTCTTTGATATACCCCTGTAAAGGCCAATGGGACATCAGTCATTATTCAGGTTCCGTACATTTGGTATCTTGAAGGGACAGATATAAAATCTCCCATTGGCAATAATTTGGAGTTGACGCCAAAAGAGAGCCTGTAACTGGTAAGATTGCCAGAGAAGTATGTACATCCCAGTTAAAACTCGCCAAATCTAAAAAGTTGCCAAAGAAGGGCAATATATTGTCGAAGATTTTAGAAATATATGTCCATTCACTAATAAATAAAAATTGACTTCTCTACCAAGTAGTTGCACTCCTATTTAGCGAATTTCCCGATTTAACGAATTTTCCTTTTCTCCTATTAAAATGAAGACTAAAAACCTCTATTTAACGAATAATAAACCCCAAATCAGCGAATTATTTCAACTGCTGAATTTTTTTTTATTAGTTTGCATTAGAAAAATTGGATTTTTTTTCAAATGGCATATACTACTTGTCCGAAACAGAAAAAAAAAAACTTTCCTAGTAAGCAAAAAATTTCGATGAAAAAGAGTTCAGCCTTATATTAGACTTTACTGGAGTAGCTGAGTTATGGGTGTAACCTATCACTTCAGTTTTTATTAGGACAAGAAATTCTTTTCTGAAACTCCTAGCAGAACTGTTAAATTTTCTGATGCTTTACATTGTTTGGAAACTGAAAACATGCGTTATGCAGCAGTATGTAATTGGTGCAGTCCTTTCTTCACTGCAGAATGTCGAAAAAGAACTATTTCAAATCAAGAATCAAAAAGCTTGTCAAACATCTGTTGTGACGGGTCTATACGTGTCAATCTTCCATTAATCGTCTTGGGCAACTTTGGGGCCAGCAATTATTCAATTTCACAGCCTCCTCGGGAAAAACACGAGATAGTGTTATGCTAATGAATTCGACAAGGAAAAAAAGTCTAGATTTAGTAAGAAAGCGGTAGAAGAAGGAATTGCCAAATTAAATGTAAGTATCATCTACGGATCTCTTCGGGGAGCTTAGCGAGTATTGGATAGTATTTGATATTTTAATCATTGAAGGAATCAAAGAGATTAGATTTAGTACCGACCTGACGTTAGTAAGGGTTCGTCTCCTTTGTCAATTCTGATAGCTGAGATTACTTAGTAGGGAATATTAGATTTAAAGGTTAGAATTGAATGTTAGATTTGAGTATCAGGATTAATATAGGGAATTGAATAATCACTCCAGGGTTTCTACTTATAGTGTGACTTGTTAATTGTATTTGTGTGTTGTTAATAAATATTTGTAATTATGGCTTTCGTTGGTGATATGTTTCCTTCCACACCAGGCGCGTCGGGCAATGTGAACCCAGTCCAATATAGAACAGGGGCACGACACTGTTTGTAATTAACTGGCATTAAATACTAATAGATTGCGAATAATAATTCGCTATTTAGCTGCTAAATAAAAGTGTGGGATTTCTAATTATGGATATTTTTGTGTAGTTGTTTATTATAGAACTTCCAAAAGGTAAGAGTAAAAAACCCCGATATTACGCATACCGATATACGCATATTACCCCGATATTACGAATAACCCTGAATTAAATGTTCGGTCCTGATGAATTCGTTAAATCGGCGTCCGACTGTATCTAAATATTTAACTTGCTATGTATTGTAATTCTAAATACGTATAAATATTCACACAGAAAAAAAAATCCTTTTGGATATTTTAATATTAATGTGTTACCCTTCTATTGAGAGTTATTTTATAGTTATTAATTTATATATTGCTTTTTTTTACCTATAGCTGTGTTTAAATCAAACATGTACAAGTATACGAAGCATTATATCTGGTAAATGCCCACTGGAAGAGATCCATTCTACTTGCTCTGGACATGGAGTGAGTACATTTTAATCAAATAAAGCATGATTTCTACATGGAAGTTAGTGTTTTTAAAATTATATTCTTAAGTTTCAACATAAACATTATAAATTAAATTAAGTAAATTGAAAATAAACTCCAGACGTATAAAAAACGTCAAACATATATCCATCAGGAATGAAGAATATATAAAATAGTGTTCTCTCCTTAATAATATTTTGTAAAATAACAATTTTTAAATCAGTCGAAAGTTGATTAAATTCTGTCTGAGATGCATTGGCTCAATTTTTATTCGTCTGTTAGCTCTTCATTCTATTTACATTTATGTTCTATTTTTATACTACCCTATTCATTCTAATTGAAAAATTACCATATATTGCTACAATATCTTCAGAAAAATAGAGGAGAAACCTCGTAATAAAAATTTTATAGAAGACAATTATAATAGTGATGTGCAATAGTAAAGGCATAAAAAAGTACGTGAACGAGCAATGAAGTTTTTAATTTAATGTTCATTTTAACTTAAATTAAAATTCTTCTATCAATCATGTCTAATAAAAATATTACTCAAATTGCAATTTTTAACAATCTATGTAAGAATGTGTGAACTAGGTTTCTTATAAATATTTTATTTACTTAAAAAATAATAAACCTAACGTCAATTAATTATATTAGAATCAAATACAGTCTTCATTGGACTACTTTACTTCTTTCGATTTATGAGAAAGTTTTTAACACTAAAAAAAGGAAATTTATTTTCCTAATCTTCCAATGTTTTGTATTCTAAAAGTATTTTTTGCTTTGAAAAAAACAATTTTTTCCACATACAAATTCATTTCTTCGAAATATCGTTTACTATAATTTAAAAAAGTATTAATTTAAAATAACAGCAAAAAATTCACTCAATATTAAATTACAAATTATTAAAATTAACAGTGGAACAGGTTTTTCTTTTTCAACTTCGAAAATCAATCTTAAAATAATCTTTTTTTTTTCGTCAAAAAAATAAAATAGCAATTGTGTATGCTCTTGCTACTTTATTCCAGGAATTCTAATCAAATTTTATTTTGAGACATATAAAAGATTTGTATCAGAATTTTTACTAAAAAGTAATCTTAGAAATTCTCTTCGGAAGTTCTTTTTAGAATTGGTTTATAAGATACAAATTTCTACCAGACTAAATTTTGTTATAAATCTAAATATATCTTTTACATTTATCAATTTCAAACTTTTGCAATATATATTTTATTTATTCGGATAAATTTTAACGTTCGTTTTACAATGATTGGTCCAAGAAAGAAATAAGTTTTAAAATCGAAAATTTATATGCGTACACACACACACACACAAAGTACTTTTTCAACCATACATCACAGGTTAAAGTTGTAATCAGATAACAAAAATATATATTAAGAAAAAATTGAATCTAGATAAAAATTGTCAAGGGATGGAATTTATATTTAAACTAGCCGTTACACGTCAGCTTTGCTGGATATTTCATGATGTTGTATGAATGTATACTGTTTATATATATATATATATATATATATATATATATATATATATATATATACAGACAAAATTCAATACTAAAGAGAGATGAATAAGCAATAATCATCAAAATTGAAAAAAAAAAATCGAAATTGTAAGCAGTGCCGATTTAAATTCATTTCGGCTCCTGAGCGCAGAAGATCTACAGGCCCTCTTGGCACTGGAGGACCGAAATTTGACCTAAAAATCTGGTTAAGTCCAGCCTATCCAGGCCCTTCTAGGCGTCTCAGGGCCTCTGGGCGCCTGCCCCAAGTGCCCATTGGATAAACCAACATCGATTGCAAGATATACCAGGACATAAGATTTTAGAAAGTATATTTTAGAAATTATAAATTTAAAATATAAAAATATGAGTGCTACAGTATTATAAACATTGCTGACTTAGGACGCAACTCTTATACATAAAATAATTTATATAAAAGTGCAGTTAAACCTTTTTTTTTTTAAGGAAAAGAGGTACAAAGCCTTCACGTGTTGGCGTGGTGGGGAAATTTGGAGAGTAGGATGCTACCTAGTCATCTGACCGAGAATTAACATTACAAAGTCTACACGACAAATAAACAATCAATCACTGCAAATGAATGTAATCAAACAAGTTGCTTTTGTTGATATTCATGCAAAATTTGCTTAGAAACATATGTCGACACAAATCTAAAGAACATTTTCCCAGCAAATTTCATCATACATGGAAATTTTTCACTAGACAATGATTTTTAAAAGTCAATGTCACAGCATTCAACATTTTCTTTACACTGAGATCAGACTGCAAGTCAAATACAGCAGAACAACGTTTATCCGAATCAATTGGGACCAGTCACCGTTCGGATACGCGATTGTTCAGATAAGTGAAAACCGAATACGATCCATGCAGTATATGAAACTGGACACTATACGAATATTGAAAATCCTCACATGCGTGAAACGAGCGTGAAGAAAAAGCAAAATAGGTGCAAAATGTCGCAATTTTACCTTTATTGCGGAAAATAATCAAATAATCACTTATTTTTCGCTGTACCATTGTACACTTTCGTTTTTTTTGCTGCAAGGTCTCTGATTCTCTTGAGCAACAACAGTGGTTGAGCAGGACAGCACTCTGATTGTTGTACGTACCACTCCATAGCTGTCTCTAACACAGAAACGCATCAGCATTTGATGGACCCTTGCTACTTTCGTTGTTGTTGTCCTCTTCTTCATCCGTTTCATCGTCGACAGGGTCGGATTCTATTTGCACGGAAGTCACCATCTCGTCATCGTTTAGCATTTGAAATCCACAGTCTTCTGCATCGCATGCCATCCAGGTTTCTACATCAACAAAACTCAACAAAAGAGCACGTATACACCCTTCGCTTGGAAACAAAGTGACCTAATATTCCGCGCAGATGTTTACCAAATTACACAACTGAAATTCCCCAAATATACTCCTTCACTTTTGGCCTCACGCGGAACAACTATTGAACATTGCACTGTTGGAAAACGTATCCGGACTCTGAGCCGGATATTTGACACCCCGGATAATAAACGTTCTGAAAAACGACGTTTTACTGTAAGTTCAAACTGTAGCTCCTCTGGTGCCATATCAATATGTACAGCAAGGGGGCAAATTGAATTTAAGTTCAATTTTCTTACAATCTTGTGACCTTGTTCTATAAACTCAACAGATGATCTCTCAGTAGAAACACTTTCAGATATTTTGTTTTCCTAAAAAATAAAAAACGAATCATTGATCGCGCAAGGAAAAAAAATATCGGTTTAAAACGGGTTTTCTGTCTTGGCGGGCCGCAAAAAAACTCTTAGCGGGCCCAGTGTAGTCCGAGGACCGCAAGTTATCCACCTCTGATTTAAACCATTTTTTTTCTCTCTCTATAAATTTTGAGTAAATTTTAAACTGAAATAAGATATACTCATATCCTGGGGGAATTGCAAGATAATAATCGAAAAATAAACCAATTATATATGACTCTGTACATAAAAGAATTTAATTGATTAATGTAGAGAAAAAAATTTATTCACGATATGAGCTTCCTTTAATATTTATAACTAAAACAATTAAAAGGCTAAAATAACTTATAATATTAAAGTTGATTGATTTTAAAAAAAAATTGAACTTTGTTTTAATGGAACTTTTAAATCTGACATATTTAAATTCCTTTGCAAAAAGGAAAAAAAAAATACTTAAATTAACATCATAATTTCATTTTTGTATTCCCCCTCATGTGTACTGATGTTTTTAAATAGTTTGATTTTAATTGACGAAAGAAAAGTTTAAATTGATAAAAGCGAATACATTTTATTAGTAATATTTAGATTTTTTTTTTATGGAAGTGGGTTTTGGCTTCTTGGTTACAACAAGGAACTAATTATTACTGCCTTTCCATATTAGAAATGAGAGATTGATTCTCTCATCCTTAAGGGGGGAAAAAACATGGAGACTGTTAATCATAAACAGATACCTTAATACAAATTGTAAAAGCAAATATCTTAAATAAACAAGAGTGAGTGAGTGAATATTAACGTCGCACTGTTCAGCTACACGAAGGCTTTTGGTGACGGACCTCTTAATTTTGAACCATGGTCAAGGGACTAGCACGGCATCTGAGCTGGCACGCCCCTCTCGTAACTAAAACACTACACCAATGGGAGGACGTTTGAGTTCTTAACAGATTTAACGAGCATCACTCTAAATATACAATAGAATCTATTTTATCTTTTTCCCTCTAGATATGTACAAACATTAATACTTGCAATTGTGAAGAAGGCTGGAAAGGACACGATTGCAGCATTATTGATGAAGATAATCAACTTGGGAGTGCTAAAAAAGATGCAGATTACTATGATTCTATGGGAGAATCCTTGTTAGAAAGTTCTCAATATGGTAATTATTGGTGTAAAAATCGCTTATTTATGAAAGTAACTGTTAAACTTACATTTATATTTAAAATATACAAAACTGAAAATTAAATTGAAATATGTACCATAAACAATTCCGATTCTGTAGAAATTTAAGATGCAGAAGTTGAACAGAAGTATTGTGGAAATAAAAATGCGATTCAAAGTAATCAACATAAAAAATATTTATAAATACTTTTTAATATTACTCTTATGATATGAAAAATAAAATCTTCAGAGGTTAATTTCTTTTTAATGTAGCATTCTTAGCATTACATATAAATTAAAACATAACGAAATTTTATATTTTTAGAAAATGAACTTCGGTTGAACCCAAATCTAGCAGTAACCGTTTTGGCAGGTTGTATATTTATAGGCCTAGTCCTTGTAGTGATTGCAGTTCTTTTCATCTTTAATAGGTAAGTATTTCTCAATTTAATTAAAACTAATTAAAGATAATGATAATTCTATCACACATCCTGTTTCAAAATTCTATTATTTAACTACTTCCTATTTTTAAAATAAAATTTCTTAAAATAATAATTCTACTTTTTCAGAAACTTATGGATAACAAAAAGTTCTTCACATTAAACAAAAGAAGACATTGATGATGCCATTACAGATCAAAGTAATTTTCACAGCTGTAATTCGTCAGCAAAAGATTTTTTAGAAGAAACATTTAACAGGTGTCAAACATAATTTGAAATTATAAATTTGTTCGTCAAAAATTGAATTTTTTATTATGAATTAGATTACCAGAGATGAAAAAAAAAATGGATCAAAGAAAACGTTTTTCATAAAAAATCTCTAATTTTAGAAGATTGAATTGCAATTTTTAAAAATGAATTAAAAGTTTAAAATTTTGAAAAATAAAAAGCAATAAATGCAGTCTTAATGGGAAAATGTAGATGAAAAATAATTAAATTAATCAAATTACTTTTCAAAGACTTGATCTTGTTATTTACAATATTTATCTTTCTTCTGAAATATGTTAAAAAAATAGAAAACTGGTTATTTTAAATTTACAAAATAAATGAAATATATCAATTGCAATAAAAAAAAATACAAAGTTGGAGATATTTTATATATTCACCATTATTATCTTTATATGGTTGTATGAAATTTATAAATTTTTTTTAAAAAGAAACTTTGATGTGTTTATTTTTTATTTTTTTTACAATTTAACACACCTAAAAACAATTACGCTGTCATTAACTAAATTACTATTTATTACATTCTAATCATTAACAACATTCAGAAATTTTAAAATTGAACAAAAGCTTAATTCTGAAAAAATATTTTAAGCCAGACAAAAGCAATATCAATTAGCTCATATGTTTGCATTTCTTGTTGCTTCCCCATCTTAATTATCAATACGTAAAGATAATAATTAACTATTGTTTTGTAATACAATATAAACAATTGCAAATAATTTAATAAACTAGAGTTTTGATTTCTCATAGGAAGAACTATGACACAAAGAAAGTTTAGAGAGAAATATAAAAAAAAAATACAAAAATTTATTAGTCACATTCACACATTTAACCTTGAGATAACGTTGCAATTTTTCAATCCTTATAGGACTTTTCTGCAACCTTTCAAAGGACATATTAGATTAGTCAAAAAACAACTCTTTTGGAACATTTAACATAACCCCTTTAATGACAATTAAGGGCTGATTCTTTAAAAAAAATTAGTCTTTAATATTGATTTTAACCCATAGAATGAACATTAAATTTTAAAATGGCCATTTCAACAATTGTATATTCTTTCCATTAAAATTTATTCTCAGCATGTAGTACATTATATAATTTTTAGTTTCTGAATTTTTAATCAACTATAGAATGAAACTCAAACCTTCTCAACTAAATCCTTCAAATTGAAATGATAGCTTTGAGCAGTACACATGAAAGGATGTGTATAAGGATTGGATAATGTATTGAAATAGTTATATCTTACTTCTTTTAAAATATTGTTTTTTAGCAAAACATTTTCTGCATGTAGGGAAGGGGAGTTTAACAAATATAATCAATGATGATTATTTACACAATAGATATTTCTTTTTCTTGTTCATCAACTAAGGGATGAGATAGCAACAAAAATGGAAAAGTATAATCGGCATTTCTTTTACAAGAACTTCTGTTTCTTGTTATGTCTGATGTTTGTTATTTATATGTTTAATTTATAAGTTTTATACTAAGTAACGAAAAGTAATGATTCAAACTAAATATATTTAACCATTATTTATATATTTTTTTAAAAAAATTATACTCATTTAATTGATGACACAATACAGAAAATAAGAAAACTGTTCCAATTTCTAATATAAAAATTAACTGCATTGAAGCAAATTCTAGAACATATGGTGTAATTATGTTCTAATAAAGCGTTTCCTCTCTTAAGGTTGCATTAATCAAAGATTATTTTTAAATAAAATGGTTTACAAATAAATTTCAAAATATATATGGGGATTTTCACAAATACATCACATGCACATATATCAGTTACCATATGCAAAAAATTCTATAATATTCAAAATATTTCAAAATTCTCACATTCAAAATGCATTACTTTCATTTCACAAATATAATTAAGACAAAAACACTAACTGGGAAATACCCTCGAATGTTGATAAACGAAAATCAATTTTGAGTGTATAGTTTCAAATGCTTTGTTTTTTTTAATAATGACTATTTAAAAATAAGGCTTAAAATGTTCAAAATGTTTTTAACTATCTGAAAAATGTGCCCTAGAATTTATTAAACATAATTTTTTTGATAACATACCAAATAATCTTCAAATTAAAAAAAAGATGTAAAATAAATAAATAAGGAAAAACAATAACATTTGAAATTGAAAAATTCTTCATGTATATGATTGCTAATTAATATTGCAATCTGAAACTATTTTGAGCTATATATAGAACTATATATCTTGCTATTTTGAACTGCAGTCAAGTGACAAGGATGACACATGGCGCACTACACACTCCAAACTTCCACCACAACAATATGAGGACTCTTTGGCCTTGAAAAGCTTACCATGCATTGGTCCCTCTATAAGGTGGCAGCATCAGTATTCAAAAGAAACACAAATTACAATTTGCAAACTATGATCTTT